>PVIU01019532.1:0-36166 GCA_004026605.1 Ondatra zibethicus
TATCTATCTATCCATCCTATCTATCTATCTACCTATCTATCTCTATCATCCATCTATCTCTCTATCTCTATCTATCTATCTATCTATCTTCTAACATTTTGACATATGTATATATGCATTTATCTATCATTAATCTATTTTTCTATGACCATAACACACACACACACACACACACACACACATACACACATACACACACACCAACTTACTTATTGTTGTGGTTCAATAAACATTACTCCATAGCTTGCCACTCTGAAAACTTGACTACTACCTGTAGATACCAAATTCTGCTTCTGGGTTTCAAGCACATGTATGTGTTCTATAGGAGGTTATCTGAGCAATACCAATATAGACAGAGGTTATATAGTTGAAACAAAAACAATGCATATTTATTAATGCATAGTTTGGACAGTTTCTATCAGAACACAAAATGATTTATTAAAAAACTGCAGGCCATATTTTTCCTTCTTAATTTTAAAAATTTCATATATGAGTATTGCATTTACATTATTTCTCCTCTCCAACTCCTCCCATTTTCTCTCTTGTTCCCTTTGAAATTCTTGGCCTCTTTTTCTTTAAACACACCATACACACACACACACACACACACACACACACACACACACACACACACACACACACACACACACCCTGTTGAGTCCATGTAGCATTGCTTATATGTGTATACTTTTAGTATGTTTTTAGGGCTGAACACTTGGTTTTGGATAACCATTTAGGGGCCTTAGCCTTGGGGAATACTGATTTTTCAGGCTAGTTTTGTGTATGTGCATGTTTTTTTCAAGACAGGGTTTCTCTGTGTAGCCCTGGCTGTCCTAGAACTCAGAGACCCACCTGTCTCTGCCTCCAGAGTGCTGGGATTAAAGGCATGTGCCACCACCACTCAGCTCAGGCTACATTTTTTTATTGACGGGAATGCATGCAAATTGTGTGCAAAAACAATTACAAAATAATCAAACAGAATAGAACACTCTCTACTTGTTATTCCTCAGTCACTAGGTTATGTATGACCATGGACCCCAAACTTGTATTTCTGTAATGGTTAGACAGATGCATGAAAGGATGATGTTGCAGTTTGGTCTGATCTATAATGCCATATATCACCTAGTTGCTATGTAAACACTTGTTAAAGTGCTTATTTTCAAATTGCTTTGTATTGTCACAGTTATACTATCAAAAATAAAAGGAAACAAATACGTAGCCATTCAGTCTAAAATAGATCGCCTGATGACCTTTCCACCATGATTTTATTTAAATTTCTTCCATCAGGGGACTTTCAAGATCAAGTTTCCTTATTGCTCTTAGCCAGAACTGAGAACTCCAAACTGGATTATTCTGATAGAACGGTGCCAGTGTTACTGATAAGACAGTAAGCAAGAAACTTGGTGTTCAAGTTGAAAGCAAAGGAATAGAGGAAAGTTCTCATTTTCAATTATGCACTTGACAGGGTGTGAGTTTCATTTTATTTTTTATCATTTATTTATTTTTCTGGGTATGAATTTAAATACACATGCTTCTGAAATATGATGTAACTATGCATTTTACCTAAAAGAATAAATGCCAACCATGAGCATTTCAATTTTTAAAGGCACTTAGAATTGAGTAAAGAATTGAAGTTTTAGAAACCCAAATAAGAATTCCTGTTTTCCAGCTGAGATAAAGCTTTCTGATGGAAGGAACATATTATAGGTCCAAAAAGTGCATTGGCGAGAATAAATAAAATAAAGTGCTTCCAAATTGCTGAAATAGTTAATACTCCTCTGTCTGACTGCTAACAAGCTGCTGTTAAGGTTGTTCTAGGACCATTCAATCTGTGAGTCTTGGCTTTCTTTCCCCCAGCGTTCATGGATATGCATCACTTAATGAGAACATGTTCGTTAAATGTTTTGCTCTTTATAATTTCAGGCTGCTGGTGACGGGCAGAATTGTATTATAATAGGAAGGAGAAGTGGTTGGTATAAAACCAGTCTCTCTTTTTTCCCCTCTCATCGAGAAAGACTGAGTAGCTCACTTATGGTTATGCTACCCAGGAGCACAGCCATTAGACTTTTAACTCATTGAATTATGCTATTAGACATAGAACGATTATGCATTTCATTGATTTGTTAAAAGAAAATTTAAAACTACACGTTTGTATACTGAAGATTACATGTCAGGCAGGAGAGTGCCACAGTGGCTGCTTTTCATACACGGATGATTAGAAAGAATAACAAATCTGGTTGCAACGGGAAGTTCTTTTCTGTCGCTATTAGATTAGGTCCGTCCCTCTGTGCTTTCTCCTGTTTTTCTTCGTGCTGTCTCTGGCTTGTAAAATCTGGAGATTCAGCCTTTCCTATGTCACTCTTCTAAGTGAGTCATCCTATATAGCATCTTGTGCCTTCTCCTGATATATCCATGTTTGATGTATGATTTTATTAGGTTTCCTTGTTTAGCTTAAACAGTTGGTACTTTGGGAAGCCTGTAGAAACCTTCAATGCATCATCTAATCAGGAGTGACTAAAAAAAAAAAAGAGTGCTTGCTGATCCACGCAGTCCCATGTTTGTCTATGTGAAAATCCAAAATAGATTTCAGTCTTGATTAGAAGGAAAGTCTTTGGGGGCACACAGCTGCTGAGGCAGGGGGAGGGCATGTAGAGAGTAACTGGGGAGGTTTCTGTGAGAAAATTTACAAAGAGGGTTGACTCAAGGTGTGGAATGTTTATAATCTTCTGAAAGGGGCATTTGCGAGGGGACAAAGAGCCTGGTACTTTGGTACCTTACAGAGACAACAGATGCTGATTGTACATGAGTTCTGATTGTATAAGTAGTGAATAACTGAGCCAATCAGTTGGGTATTTTGAATTCATGACCTCAAACAACTGTTTCAGCTTTTCACCCCCACTCTGGGGCTGTCTAAAAGAAGTGTCTGGGGGAGACAACTTTCAACATCACTGTTTAGTTTCTCAGCTTTCAGGCTGATGGCCACAGCTCAGGAGAGAGATGCAATTGTGTCTTCCAAACATTATCTAGTGTTTTGTTTTGTTTTGTTTTTACTTATTTTGTTTGCAATTCAGAAAAGTAAAGCTAGGCAATTGAGCAGGGATGGGGAGATTGTTCGCTGGGTAAAATGCTTGCCATGCAAGCCAAAGGACCTGAATTTAAATCCTTACATCCATGCATCCATGACTAAAAAGGCAATTGTACAAAATTGTATAAAATGTAATTGTCTGTAACCATAGTATTGGTTGGGTGGGGATAGGCAGACACCCAGAGCTCAATGACCAGACAGTCTACCTAAATCAATGAGTTCCAGACTCAGAGAGAAACCGTGTCACAAAAACTATAAGGGAGAGTGATAGAGGGGGACTCTTAGTGTTGACCTCTGACCTTCATACATAGGTGCACATATGTGCATGCACCCCACTCATGTGCATGTGGAAACACACACACACACACACACACACACACACACAAGATTAGTTGACTGAGTAGAAAAAATAGCAATCAAAGTAACTATTTGAAGCAGGTTGACTAGCTTCCTCCTTCTAGTTGCTATCACTTCTGCTGATGCACATGCTCCACTCATAGTGTAAAACTGTAGTCTGACTGTGAGGGATTCAGGGATCAAATACAAAAACAGGACTTGAAACTGTCAGCTGTGTTACTGACGCAATTATTGACAACACGACTTAGCTGGCAGACTCTGGGGTTGATTTAGGGTCTTTCTGTTTGTTCCTGATTCCATAATCCTTTTGTGGACCTATCCAGGTGGTCCAGGTGGTAGTCTGTCTGCTGATAATGAGCAAAACAGGTCTGGGACACAGACCCTTTGAAAAAGAAAATTTCAACAAAGAATGACACAAAATGTTCAACCCTAGCACTGTGTAATCTAACCAGGAAAGATATTTGACTACAGTTTGAAATTTACTTCTTTACATTTGCAATTGAAGTGTGTGATGCCTTCAGCACCAGGGTCTCACCATCTAGTCATAGTGGATAAGCAAGAGAAATGGCAATAGCCTGCGTTGTTTGGGAGACCACTGGGGCCTCCATGACCAATAACTCCTCAGGGAGCTACCCTATGCCTGGCATTGAGATTTTTAATGGATAACCTATGACTTCTCACCCCTTCTCTACCCAGCTGTATCCCCACTTAAACCTTTAAGTCCCAGTGTTTCCTCAATCCTTTCCTATAACATTCAATTATATATTTTAATTTGGTTGCAAGATAGGTTTCTATATGTTTTTATACACTTTTCATTTTGATTTATTCATTTTATCCCCTTGTTGCTTTCATTCGTCCACTCTCTTCCTTAAACCTTCTGTCCCTATTAACACTCTCTCTACTTCTGTTTTATCCATTTTTTTTACTATCACCCATTCTATTTTTTTTTTTTTTTGGTTTTTTTGAGACAGGGTTTCTCTGTAGCTTTGGAGCCTGTCCTGGAACTAGCTCTTGTAGACCAGGCTGCCCTCGAACTCACAGGGATACGCCTGCCTCTGCCTCCCGAGTGCTGGGATTAAAGACGTGTGCCACCACTGCCCAGCTCACCCATTCTTTAATATATCTTTCTCCCATGTCAGGGTTCTGTAGAGTAACACACAGACACACACCACACAGACACACACAGACACACACACACACACACACACACACACACACACACACACACACGTGTGTGTGTGTGAAATATATATGGAAAGACAACAATGGCCTTCTTCAGCACTGTGTATGTGAGGTACACTACTGACCTTTAAGTGGGCCATAGCTATTATGGATGTAGCCAGTGGCTTTCTGGTTCAATTTGTGGCATGCTTCATAGGTGGAAATTCATGCCTGGCACTATAAAATACTGTATCTGCTATTTTGATTTTCCTAAGTAGTCATTTTGCCAAATTGCTCTCTAAATATATGTCTATACCCATGGATCCATACTGTTATTAACATTATCTGTGAAGCTTCTTTTTGCAATGGGCAGTAGTTAATACACAGACTCATGACTGGTCAAATTCCTGGGAATACATGAATATGTGACTGTGGGTGTTCAGCCGTAAATAGGACACACACACACACACACACACACATCCCCCTAAACATGCAAATACATATCCCCCCACATATCCCCCACATATATATCCCCCACACACATATCACCCCACATATCCCACATACACATATATTCCCCCCACACATATCCTACACGCACATATCCCCCTAACACATATCCCCCCACATATACACATATCCCACACACACCCCCACACATACAAAGAGAGAGAGAGAGAAAGAGAGAGACACACAGAGACAGAGAGAGAGGGACAGAGAGAGAATGAATCCAGGGAGCATCATCAAGGACTTGGGAGCAGAAGCAGGAGAAGGGGCAGACAGAATGTCAGACCCAGAGGATGGGAAAGAGTGCTGGAAAATGTCTTATGGACACGATATAGATATTCTACTCATGAGCTCACCGTAGCCATGGTTACTTTCATAAGACTGCACAAATTTAAGACAGACAAGACTTGAGCATGGATAGGACAGAGAAGTCCAATAAATCTTATTCCTACCTGGTGCGGGAGAATTGTCTGTATTCTGTCAATCATATTTTAAATAAATGCTGATTAGCCAGGCAGGAATTATAGGCAGGAAAACCAAACAGGAAGTAGAAGTGGGGCCAGAAGAACAGGAGTATTCTGGGTAGAAGGAAGCCCTTTCCCCACTCCTGCCCAGACCACCGAAGAAGCAGGATGTGACCTGCCCCACTGAGAAAGGTACTGAGCCATGTGGCTAACATAGATAGGGATAATGGGTTAATATAAGCTACAGGAGCTAATAAGAAGCCTGAGCTAATGGGCCAATCAGTTTATCATTAATATAGACTCTCTGTGTGATTTCTTTGAGACTTGCCGGCTGTGGGAACTGGGCAGGATGGAAACCCCAACTAGCAGGCCCTTCATGTTACACCTACCTGAGGAGCTACACGTAGTTGATGGCTGCTAAGGGAAGGGAGCTATTTCCCTTTAAGGGTGAGGCCATGGTCTCCCCCAACAGTCCTCATATAGGCGACACTAACTGAACTAAGTGGGAGGTAAAAGAAAGCTGCATGAAGTTGGAAAGTGGCAGAAGGGAGTTAGATGAAGAAAATGGGGCACATATATGATCAAAACACATTGTATATGCATAAACTTTTCAAAGAATAAATAAAAGATTAAACAGATAAAGTAAAAAAAATTTAATCGTACAATTTTCTTTTCACTGTGAGGAAAGCTCTTCTTTTCTTATCCTCTGGCTTCTCTACACTTTGTCCCATCAGCTGGTGCTCTGGAATATTCCAAAAAGCTCCAGCAGTACCCTTCTCTGCTGCGTGTCAGCACTTGACAAGCCCTTGCCACTGAGTCCGGGAGCACACATGAAGGTTTTCGTTGTGGTTGGTTCCACAAAGGAAATCAGTTGCATTTCAGCTCAGGGCCTGTGGGATGGCTTTGCTTTTAGAATGGTCTCCCACCTGCGAAGTGCAAAAGGAGCTGCACAGGGCAGGGGGTCCAGCCACATGCAGCTGGGGTTATGCGCGCTCGTCTCTTCCACCTGTGTAGTTAGTGCAAGTAGTTCAACAGCCTCGGGCCCAGCTTTCTGTTGAAGCACTGTAACATCCATTAAATTACTGCAGAAGCTACCAAGTGGGTTTGACAAAAAGAGATGAGGTGCCTTCGTGTGTGCCAGAGTGTAAGCCCAATTCTGAAAAAGTGAAGACCTCTCATACAGTCGATGAAAACAGAATACATTGCCTTTGGCCTATCAGAGACAAACTGTGAACAAGATTATCTTCAGCAAAAGAAATCGCTCCCTATATCTTTGCATTTCTGTATGTCCCACTGAACACATACACAAACACACACATGCACACATGTGTGCACAGACATGGGAGAGAGAGAGAGAGAGAGAGAGAGAGAGAGGGAGGGAGAGGGAGGGAGGTGGGGACACATAATGGGACCTTGGTTTGGCTTCCAGTAAGCTATTTCTGCAATCTATATATTGTTTAAATTATGACTTGATACCTATACCCTAGCTATAGTATTGCTGATTCAAGTCCTCCCACATCTTCCATCTAGCCTATCAGTAAATCCTATTCACTCCATTTTCAAAATATACGCCAAGTCTGACGAATCATCAGGATCTCCAATCTGTTATCCTTATACCCACTTTCTGAGCCTGCTATACTTTTCTGACTGGTACTCCTGTTTATATCTTGACTTTGTGTAGTTTGTCGTACAAAGCTTCCAGAGTTATTCTTTTCTAACACTGAATTTACCATTACCCTGGTCAGAGTGTGCTGCTGTCTTCCCATTGTGCTTAGTACAACATAAATTATTTGCTATGGCTTCCAGGACAATGTAATCTTCAATACACACAGCCTCCAGTGTTAACTTCTCTGAATGACCTGCCTTCTGATTGTTGATCATGCCAAGCTCACACTTAGCTCAGGGGCTTCATGCTGGTTGTTCTTTGGGGGCTCTTTGCTACCCACTGACCCCCAAGCTCCTCCTGGCTTATTTCCTCACTGTACTCTGCTTTAATGAGCTCCTTCCTCTAAAGTCTTTCCTCTCCACTTTACATTTAGCTACATACTTGTTAGTATTAGTATTTTGTTCTGTACATGTTATCTTCCCAAATCTCTCCTAGAGTGAACGTTTCTTTTTTGGAACGTTCATTTTATTATTATTTTAAATAAAATGTTTATTCTTTGAGAATCCCATACATTTTCTAGAATGACTTTTTATTGAAGATTGTGTATACTTCTGAAATACCACCTAGTTCCTGACATATAATAGGTATGCCATTGACACCATTAAGTGAATGAATAAATTACTGCTGCATGAGTACTGTTAAACATAGAATTAGTACAAAAAAGAAATTATAATAATATCTAATCAGTATTAGACATCGTCTTAGACTATTTTGTATTGCTATAACAAAATACTGGATACTGGATATTATATATTGTATATATATATATACATATGAAGTTAATTTGGCTCATTCTGTTGATTGGAGACTCTAAGAAGTATAGCACTGCTACATTTGCAGAGATTCTCTAACTGTCACGATATGCTGATAAAAGGGGACAATTCTCATGGCTGACATATCCAAGCTTTGTAAAGACTTGCTTTAGTGAGAACCAATCCAGTCATAGGGTGCTGAATCCTCTCCTGAGAACCATAATATATTCATGATAATGGACAACCTATCACTTTCCATAGACTTCTCTATCACCTCTACACCATCACACTGGGCATTTAGCTCCCAGTATATGAACCTTTGGGGAACAAAGCGTAGGTGAATCATAGCATGGATGCGGATATGCTTCTATTTCAAAGTGGATATTTCCTCTATATCAGTGGAGTATGCCATATGACAAAAGATATTTGAACTTCAATGCTGATAAAAATATCTTTACTTCTACAGCAGGCCAAAGGCTGTTAATATTATCCCTATGACCCAATTTTTTTTCTCAAGGAAAAATTTATTCAACTCTTAACTTATAGTTTCATGTACTGAGTTAATATTTCTTTTTTTCCAAGTTTAACTTTTTATTGATTCTTTATGGATTTTATGTTATGTATCTTGATCTCACTCTTCTCTCTGTCTGTTCCCATCCACCTTCTACCCTTGCACCCCCTACCCCCAAGATAAAACAAAATAAAATGTAAAAGAAAAATCTTATTGTGGAAGCTGTCGTGTGACACAGTGAGTCACACAGTATACTCTTTATTACTGTATTATTACTCGTACATGTTTATTTCGTGAATCATTGATCTGGTTTGAGATTTCTAGTTTTTGCTCCATCTTCAATACTGGGCCCTCTCTGGGCCTTCTCTTGGATATCCTTTTATTGTCCTTTGTCATGGAGATGCTACAACTTTGAATTTGCAGGACTGGACCCTTCATGCACTCTAGCAGATCATAGATAGAGTGGATGATGGGATGGGCCGATTCATAGCACTGGTTTTGGGTCTGGGTGGTTGCTGGGTTGGTCAGCCCTCCCGCTCTCCCTCATCCTCACCACCAGGATGAGCTCTCCAGCGCTGCTCTGGCTAGCTTACTTTATGTAGTAAGCATCAGTGGGTAGGGCCACTTCTTCTGCTCTCATGTCCTTGGGGGTCAGCTTGTTCACACCTATACCACCAAGGCCAGCTCTACTGTGTTGCCTAGGTGAGGTGTTGGGGCCACTCTGCCCAGTGCTATAGCTGGTAAGAGGCAGGGATAGCTCTCTTGCTCTAGTGTCCTCAGGAGTAGCTCTTTCCCCTGCCACGGACCTGGAAGGGCATGGGGGGCTTCTATCCCTTGCCCATGCCACCATACAGTAAATGAGGGGCAGGACTCTATCAGTCAAACTCACGTTCTTGGGGCTGGCTCACCCATGTCTCTGTCAACAGAGCCAGCTCTACTGTGTTGTCCAGGGGAGGTGCAGGGCCCACTCTCCCTAGTGATGCATCTGGTGAGGGGCAGGATCAGCTCTCCTGCCTGCTGCAGGTGGCAAAGGGCGGGGAGAGGTTATCTTTACTTTTCCTTCACCACCACATGGCAAACAAGGGGTGCAACGCCCACTTTCCCAGTCTCATGACCTTAGGGCAGCTCACCTGGGCCCCCACCAGCAGGGTTAGCACTACTGTTGTGCCCAAGTGAGGTGTTGGGCCTGCTCTCCTGAGTGCTGTAGACAGTAAGGAGCAAGGGACAAGGGGGCCGCTCTCTCCTTGCTGCATGATAGAGAGGAAGTGGGGCTAGCTCTCCCAAGCTTATGCTCTTGGGGTTGGCTCATCCACACCATCACTACCAAGGTCAGTTCTACTGGGTTGCCCAAATGAGGTACGGGGCCTGGTCTCCCTAGTGCTGCAGCTCACTAGTTCTCATGACCTTAAGTCCAACTCTCCCGTTTGACACAGGTGGTGAGGGCCTCATGAGGAAGGGAAGACATCTCGCCCTTGTTCATGGCACCACCTGGCAGATGAGAGATGGGACCACATTACTCATGTCCTGATCAACAGGGTCAGCTCCACTATGATGCCTAAGCGAGATGCAGAGCCTGCTCTCTCTAGTTTTGTACTTGGGGAGGTGCTAGGTCAGCTCTTCTGTCTGCTACATGTGAGGGATGAGGAGGCAATGGCTCTATGACCAATTTAAAAGTTCTTAAAGAGCATTAAGCTCCGTAAAGACAATACTGCCACTTTACCCCAGTATTTTTCTTTGCTTACCCTTCTAAGGTTGAAGAAGATTCTAAGATTTAGCCCTCTACTTCTGCCAAGTTTTTAAGAGAGCAATGGTACATGACAATAATATGAAATTATTTATTGATAAAAAAGTCCCTCCAAGTAAACCACTTATTTACTAACCTTTATCTTAATTCTATATAATACCTAGTTGTTGATATATAATGGTATGCCATTGATACTGTTACATAAATTATTAGATTACTGCTACATAAGAAGTGCTACTAAACATAGATCAACCCTAAGAGGAGAGATTGTAGTAGATGTGATATGCCCCTGATTCCCCATTCAGTCCTGAAACACTCATCCTTTTAGCTGCTAGGGTTCTTGCCTGTTAATGACTCATGGGTAAGTCCTATTCCAAGATCTGGTCTCCTCTAAAATTTACAAATGTGTTCAGAGTTATACTCTCTTTCTGGAGAGAAGTTGGCTTCAGTGACGCTGCTGGGCCCAGTCTCCCTACCTCAGTTCAGGGCAATTGTTTTTATACACCACCCAAATCTTCATGTTTCTAAGAGAGAAACTTGTAATTTTTCCAAAGTATTGCTTTCAGTTTAAACGCTTTTTGTTTTTAATGGTGCTGGCATAACTGGATATCAACATATAGAAGAATGAAAATAGACCCATTGGAGAGGGAGCCCGATCTTGACTTGCCCTGTAGTCAGACTGATGATTATCTTAAATATCACCATAGAACCTTCATCCAACAACAGATGGAGGCAGAGGCAGAGACCCACATGAGAGCACTGGACTGAGCTCCCAAAGTCCAGTTGAAGAGTGGGAGGAGTGAGAATATGAGCAAGGAGGTCAAGACCATGATGGGTTCACCCACTGAAACAGTTTACCTGAGCTAATGGAAGCTCACCAACTCTAGTTGGACTGGGAAGGAACAAACATAGGACCAAAGTATGCCCTCTGAATGGGGATGACAGTTGCATGGCTGGGGCAGACTGAGGGGCCCCACTGGCAGTGGCACCAGGATTTATCCCTACTGCATGTACTGGATTTTTGGGATCCTATTCTCTTTGGATATATACCTTGCTCAGTCTAGATATAGTAGGGAGGGTCTTGGACCTTTCCATAAGGCAATGTGCCTTACCCTTTCTAAGGATTAGATGGGGGTGAGGTAGGAGGGTGTGTGGAGGGAATGGGAGGAGGGAAGGGAGTGGAAACTAGGATTGGTATTTTTTAAAAATCTAATAAATTTTAAAAAAGAAAATAGACTCATATCTATCACCATGCACAAAACTCAAGTCCAAATGGATCAAAGACCTCAACATAAAGCCAACCACACTAAACCTCATAGAAGAGAAAGTGGGAAGTACACTTGAATGCATTGGCACAGGAGACCACTTCCTAAATATAACCCCAGTAGCACAGACACTGAGAGAAACAATTAATAAATGGGACCTCCTGAAATTGAGAAGCTTCTGTAAAGAAAAGGACACGGTCAACAAGACAAAACGGAAGCCTACAGAATGGGAAAAAAAATCTTCACCAACCCCACATTGGACAGAGGGCTGATCTCCAAAATATACAAAGAACTCAACAAATTAGACACCAAAAGAACAAATAATCCAATAAAAAATGGGGTACAGACCTAAACAGAGAACTCTCAACAGAGGAATCTAAAATGGCTGAAAGACACTTAAGGAAATGTTCAACATCCTTAGCCATCAGACAAATGCAAATCAAAACAAGTTTGAGATTTCATCTTACACCTGTAAGAATGGCCAAGATCAAAAACATTGATGACAACTTATACTGGAGAGGTTGTGGGGTAAAGGGAACACTCCTGCATTGCTGATGGGAATTCAAGCTGGTACAACCCCTTTGGATGTCAGTGTGGTGATTTCTCAGAAAATTAGGGAACAATCTTCCTCAAGACACAGCAATACCACTTTTGGGTATATATCCAAAGGATGCTCAAACATACCACAAGGGCATGTGCTCAACTATGTTCATAGCAGCATTGTTTGTCATAGCCAGAACCTGGAAACAACCTAAATGCCCCTTGACCAAAGAATGGATAAGGAGAATGTGGTACATTTAAACAATGGAGTACTACACAGAAGAAAAAAATGACATCTTGAAATTTGAGGGCAAATGAATGGATCTAGAGAACATCAAATTGAGTGAGGTAACTCAGACCCAGAAAAACAGACATCATATGTACTCACTTATAAGTGGCTTTAGCAAAGAAAACCAGCCTACAATTCACAATCCCAGAGAACATAGACAATAATGAGGACCCTAAGAGAGACACACATTGATTTAATCTACATGGGAAGGAGAAAAAGATAAGATCTCCTGAGTAAATTGGAATCATGGGGACCATGGGAGAGGGTAGAAGGGGAGAGGTAGGGAGGGGAGCATAGAAAAGTAAAGCAAGCAGAAAACCTGCAGAGGTTCCTTCACTTTCACTCTGAAAGAACTTAAGATCATCTATTTGGGAAACCAACCATTGGGAAGACAGACTGTGCAAGTACTATGAAATTTGATAGGGTCAGTTGATAATGACACCTGGATAGGAAATCTCTTGTCATGACCCTTCTGCTAGGTCAGTAACAAATGGAGCCCTGGCTTAAATTGAAATCAGAGTAGATCTATATTTGTGAAATCTCCTTTGTAGTTCTGACCCCCAACCCCAAATTTTCTAATTAGAATGGGTATAAGTACTACCACAGGGGGAGGGCTAAATACAAGGCCTTAATCATTTTCTCCTTCCCTTCTTCATAAGTTCAGTTGAAACAGCAAATCCAAATGAAATTGCATCTCTGAGGAATGGTAGAAACTGATGCCACCCTAAGAACTCTGAAGAATGCAAGAGTGTAGATGGTAGTTTCTTATCTCCTGGTCCTGCAGCCATTTAATCCCTAAGAAACACACAGAAGCTTATATTAATTATAAACGGTTTGGCCTATTGTTCAGGCTTATTACTAACTAGTTCTTACGACTAAAATTCACCCATAATTCTTGTCTATGTTTAGCCACATGGCTTGGTACCTGTTCTCAATAATTCTCATCTTGCTTCCTCTGCATCTAGCTAGTGACTGACTCTCTGACTTTCTTCTTCCCAGAATTTTCCTAGTCTGGTTGTCCCACCTATACTTCCTGCCTGACTACTGACCAGTGTTTTATTAAACCAATCTGAATGACAAATCTTCACAGTGTACAAAAGCAGTATCCTACAGCAAAACAGTTGCCAGTTCTCATCATACACTCACTAATATAGCAGTTTTACCCCTAAAAGAAATAATTGCATGCTGAAGGATTATAGTGGACTCTGGTAAACTGAGTCTAGCTGTAACTACAATCATACTAAAGCATGTTAGCATCAGTTTAGGTATATGGCGTGTGGTCCTGGATATGACAAATAAGTTTTTAATCCATTCTTATCAAGAAGGAGGCTCAAAAGAAGTTTGCATTAATGTGGGACAAGTGTCAGTACAAGTTTAGACTCCTCCTCAAGGCTATATTAACCCTCTCACACTGTCCTTATGTGATCTGAGGAAATCTAGGCCAATTTGAAGGCCTACAGAATTCCATATTGGTCCAATCTATAAACGACATATTATTAGTGAGAAATCGGGATGCAGCAAGTCTGTTGAACACTGTATGAAGATACTAGCACCACAGAAGGTGCAAGGTAGGATATGAAGTCTCAGGGGCCTGTTTTACTTGGACTTTTCTTTTTAGTGATTCCCTGTTCAATACTGGGATCTCCCCTTCCAAGTTGACAACAAGTTGCTACATCTTGCTTGCTCTACCACAACAAAAGAAACTAAGTGTTTTGTGGGTCATTTTGAACTCTGCAGACAGCATATGTTTCTGATGGAAACAGTTCTGGTTCATCTAGCATTTAACTCCACAGACTTAAAGATACTGGATATATCTCCAAAGTCAAAACAAAATTTGGAATTAGATATGGTGGTATACACCTGTGATTATAGTACTCAGGAAGCTGAGTTATAGGAACATGAGTTAGAGGCCAGCCTGTAATCTATAGTGAGGTCAAAGCCAGCCTGAGCTACATAGTGAGACCAAGTCTGAAAACAAAAGCAAAACAAAACAGCAACAAAAATTGGTTGGATGTTTCTTTCAGTGGGAAAACACTTTCCTCGCAAACATAATACCCTAGGCTCAACTCTAATACTGAAGGAAAAAAAAACACAAAAAAAAGAAAAAAGAAAAAGAGAAGCAGTGTCAGATTTACAGCATGCCCAATAGGAACGATCCAGTAGTAATAGAAAACTAAAATGGTCTCTCATGTGTGTGGTTGGGGTGGGCTTAAATACTCTATATTAATTTTGGACACAGTGCATCCTATGTTGATCATGAGCATGACCAAGTGAGCTGTATGAATCGATGGCTCTGAACTACATGGTATACTTACTAGTGTTATATTAGTGCCTCAGCTCACATCAGAATGGTGGGAGAGCATTCCCTATGAGAAGCAAATAGAGGTGTTAGGGGAAAGCAAAGGGGGTTTAGCCATTACATGGATACAAAGTGAATACAAACTTCTGTTGCATAGAGAGGTGCCAGTTAAAGGCAAAATCAGAGTAAACCTATGCTTACATGGATATGTCTCATGTGGAGAGAAATAACCTAAGGTGAGAATATACGCAGTTTCTTGGGCTGATGACTAAGCCTGCTAGTTGGGGGTCTGCAAAGGAAAATGTAAGAGTACAGGGAATTCTAGAGAAAGGGGCAAATCTTTAGGAGTGGGCGCTGTAGAAGTAGAAAGGCATGAAACTTTTCCTCACCCACCCTAAGGGTTATGGGCTTCCTATAACAAAAGAGATATTAATAAGAGAAACGTAGTAAATTCATTCAATCCCATTTTATGTGGCATTTAAACCCTTAGAAATGAAAGCTCAAAACCATGGACTAAATCCTTATTAGCTAAAGAATGGAAAGCAATGACAAAATACTATTGGACGAAAGAATATGCTTTGTATTAGTGATTTTTTCCCATTGGTATGAGACTAAATACATCACAAGAAGTAATATGTGGGGGAGAAAAGACTTACTTTTGCTCATAGTTCAAGGAATACAATCTTTTGTGATGGAGAAAGCATAGTGGTGGGACTGGGTCCTGTCTGTGGTGTTAGGAGGCCAATTGCTAACTGACATGGGATTCCTCTCTGTATGCTGTGATTACCATTGATTAATAAAGAAACTTCTTTGGGTCTATAGCAGGGCAGAATAGAGCTAGGCTGGGAAAAACTAAACTGAATGCTGGGAGAAAGAAGGTAGAGTCACGAGATGCCATGTAGCCGCCAGACAGGAAAGACACTAGCTGCCAGTAGTAACCCTGGTAGGCCATGAGCCTCATGGTAAAATAATGGAAATGGGTTAATGTTAACCAAAGATGTAAGAGCTGGCTAGCAATATGCTTAAGTGATTGGTCAAGCAGTGATTTAATTAATATAGTTTCTGAGTGATTACTTTGTGGTCTGGGCAGCCGGGAACAAACAAGTCACCTCCAACAACAGCTTATGTTTCAGTGCATGAGGATGAAGAGAAAGAGGAATGGTAGTGCTTATCCAGCTTCCTCTTTGTCTCCCCTTTATTCAGTCTAGGTTACCATCGCTCGGGATGCTGTTGTTCCCACCAGGGTGTGTCTTCTTTCTTGAGTTAATCCTTTCTGGAAATACTCTTACAGGCATAATCCTCTCAGTGATTCTAAGTCCAATTAGCTGGCAATTAAGGTAAACCAACCTATGACCAAATGACACTAGATTGAGGATGGACATCTAGGAAAGTTTGTTTCCCAGTTATGGATGATGAATGGATTAAGCATCGATATATTCTGGTAAATGCATATTTGATGAGGGGCTAGAATATCAGAACATGAGAGTCTGGGTTGTTCCACCAACTCAATTACTTCAGATACTGTATGTGCCAGGTAAGGATGCATAAAATAACAAGGAGTAGATGAGAAGAAACATTAATGAGTATTAGCTATGATTTTGAGATTAGTTTTTAGTTGATTCCAGATATAGTCCAGTTGATAACCAAGATTAGTCATCACACCTAGTGAAACTGTTTCCAATATGCAAAGTTAGTGAATTTGAGTGAGCACAAGCAATAGAATGAACAGCTGCTAAACTGTTCAATCTAGGTGCCCCTTTCACGACTGGCTGGTTATATATTCTAAAGATGCTCAAAGAAATGAGTATCCTACCCTATACACTTGTTTTTTTCACGCTGAGTAATGGGGGGGGTTCATCCCTTTTTAACTGCCTCAATGGATGGCTATGAAGCATTGGATAAAGCACAGGTAGCTTTGGAGGATAGATTTAAAAAAGCAAGCAATAGGTCTGGAAGTCCTCTTTTTTCCTTCCTCTCTCCACTCCTTTCCTCTTCTTTCCTGCATTATTTTACCTCTCCTCGGCTTCTTCCCATTTTTTATCTGTCACTCTACCCACCCCCCCTTGTCAATGGAACACAGTCACCATACTCTGATCAAACCTAAACTACTTAGAGGAGCCACAGGTAGATGTTCTGGAGTTGAAGAAAAATATTATTCTTGATGCATTTTAAAAAGAGTAAGGCCCTTATAAGGCTCAGCTCCAAAGAAGAGCTAGATATGTATAGATAAAGAGCAAGGTGGATATGAAAATTTGCTAAGAGATAGATAGGACAATCTTTGCCAAACTGACTTAACCGTTTTTTTTCCCCTGAAGATCATCAAGGGTTATGAGATCTAAATATGGAAAATGAATTTGATGAGTTCGCAAAAGTGAAGGGTTGTTATCCAACCTGACTCAGCAGGATTCTCATTCTAATTGGATGGTGTAGAGGTGAACACAGAAGCCCAAAAAACACAGAAGTCTATTTGAGAAGAGACTTCACAGGAGACTAACTAGAGTTTGGTCAAAAAATAGTCTATACCATTGGCTAACAGTATCAGGTAGCAAAACTAAAGACAAAAGCTTGAGTGAATTTTCTGATGATTTTTAACAACCAATCTTTGAATCTGAGTTTTGGTGTCAGACTCTACTATGTTGTTTCTTCGTCATAATACACACAATTTCTGATGAACAACAAATCATCATTGTTTTAAGACACTCCATTTTATATTAATTTACTTTGTACAAGTAGGTAATTACCATGATTGGACTCCGTGTATAAGCCTAGTGCTTATGCCTAATATAATAAATAAGGCATTCATTAATACAGGTGTGAAAAAGTATAAATTATTTGATCTCTAGGGATTTCCATTTTATCAAAAGATGCCTAAATTTGTCTCCTTCTTAGGCCAGACTGTATTAGATAACTGCTTGATACAGTTTTTCACAAGTCAGATTCCCCACCCCTTGCCTTTTCAGAATAACCCTAAAGAAGCTCTCAGCTTCTTTCCAATGGCCTGAAATCTCTACTGAAAACGCATATACTTTTTGTCTTCCCAGTTCTATTTCCCTCCTTTAAAGGTAGTCCTATATTAGTAGGTTGGAGATGTTAGGATTTCCACAAGGGATCCTATGTTGAAAAAGAGAAGATGCTGAAGCTTAGGTGGTGCCAGGAGCAACACATCCCCAAAACCAGACTCCCACAGTTTTGATTATCTGTCTTTCAGCAAAGTCTACATGTGCATACTATCTGACTTTGTTTCTTTTCTTAAAAAGTAAAAGTGATAGGCAAAGAAGCTGTGAACTCTTCAGTTACTAGATCTTTCCCAAACTGTAAACAAGGCTTTTTCCTTTTACGAACTCATATGCCATTACAAGTCCCTCAGTAGCAATGTTATTGAGAGCATGCTCCCCCCTCCCCCCAGTAATCCCACTAGAGGTTAACTTTATCCTCAGAGTCTGTTTCCCAGGCAACCTGGATCAAGACAGGCGTGCATGGGGAAAGCATTGTCACAGCATGTGTTGGAGGTCCACTAGAACATGAGGAGATGAACTCATTCTCCATGAAGGGCGACACTAGACAAAAGCTATAGTACCTAAAACTAGGTTGTCTGAAACCCAAGACAACTTTACCACTTTCTTCCTTGCCATTGAAAATAGAATCAGATATTGCATCTCATATATCTGTCTTAATATGGGAAACTATGAATTCCATTTAAAGTCTATAGTAGGAACAAGTTATAGAAATGTGCACTCTTGTCAAATATTCTATGATTTGGGGTTTTGAAATTGAAAAAGCAAACATAAAAAGGGTACATGTACATCAACCTGCACTAATTTAAAACTTTTCAACTTAGGATCAGAGAACGCTTGCCTACTGTGGAATTAAAAGGACTAAAAATATTATCATCTGTACAAATATACAATGTTATTTAAATTTCTGAATAAAACTATAGCTACTGAGGAAACAGTAAAATTACAACGTGAGAAGGATATGTTTTGCAATACTCTCTTATATGCTGCTTTGAAATGATTTATTTCCCTTGAACACACCTACAAAAAGGAAGGAAGGAAGGAAGGAAGGAAGGAAGGAAGGAAGGAAGGAAGGAAGGAAGGAAGGAAGGAAGGAAGTGATACAGGCAAGCATCAGTACCTAGGCTAGATTCTGGTCGCTGTCTAATTCAGTGGAGAGTTCTGTTTGAAGTGCTGTCAGGAATCATTACAAGTCCCAGAAATCTACTTCTGTGAAAATAACATATGATTCTATAGAAAGGGAAGCTAGAAATGGATAGGCAACTCACATGGTGATAAATTTTAGCCTCTAGTCCCAGTGTCTATGTTATAATTGGGCATCCCCAAAAATGCTTTCTTTTTTTTTTTCATGGAAGGTAAAACAAGTATTCTATTATATCTGTTTTCAGCCAGTCTTTTAAAATTTGCTGTCATGTACAGAAAACCCAACTTGTTTCTATTTTCTAATAGAAAAAATAAATATTTTTTTCACAAGGCTACCTGAAACTTTCTGGGTAAGTTTAATAAATGATATTTATCTTCTTTTTTTATTCTAAATCGCTACAATATAGATAATAGTAGAGGGGCTGCAGGCATTAGGAATGCTAACAAAACTGTGGATGTAGGTTGTCTGATTAGAAGTTCTAGGGACCTTTTCACCATGCTAAATTTGCTTTATTCAATATAAGAAGGAAACATAAATATGTGACTTTCAGAAATTTCCAGAAAATTCTAGGAAAGGAGCAAAACATCCAAGCAGCCATTTTCAGAAGTTTTAGCAGATTACTTTCAATTCTTACCCTGGGAAATCTAAGACAATGCAGAAGTTTTCTCTATGGAGACTCTACTTTGTGTCAAGTGCTGTGCAAGCTGCTTTCCAGAGTTACTTTATATGGCCTTCAGAGTTGCCTTATGTGTTACAGAAGAGGAAATGGAGGTTTAGAGACGATGAATAGCTCATTCCACATTCCACAGCCTCTAAGGGGTACCAGTAGGACGCCATGCTGGCTTCTGTAGTTTTAAACAGCCTTTTATGAGAATTCATCAGTTAATCCAGAAGCATTTAAGGTATTCCAATTATGATCTCAACATGTTGAGGCTCTGTAGAATTATAAGATAGTGTCTCTGGCCTTGGAGAATAGACAGCTTATATGAGGAGACAGAGAAGATTAGGATCAACCATAATATCATGCTGGTCTTAAAAAATATGGTTCATGCATCTACAGCAATCTTTTTAACTGGGATCCCAGTAAGATACAGAAATTTAGGCATCCAGCTCAGGCCTACTGAATGATTGCTTGCATTTCAATTGGTTCCCGAGGTAAATTGCACATAAGGTCAAGTTCCATCAGCTCTTGTACAGAGCAGCAAACGGGAGAAATATGAAGGAGGGAATGCCTGAAGCTGCGTTCTGAAGATAACATTCTATGAGTCTCCCTATCACCTCCAAGTTGGTTTTTCTTTTGTGAAAGTCATTTCTGGTCTTCAAAAGGCCTTGAAAAGATGTTCTGAAGATAAAGAGATGTTCTCTTGGTTTGAAGTATAGGGAACGATTCTGGGAAGTATTTCAAGCAGCTGGAGAGTTGAGAGGAGAGAGAAGGTGTATGTGTGTGTTTGAGTGTGAGCAGATATTCCAAGTCCACCGATAGGAATAGAGAGTGGAAACTGTCACTTACACACTGATCTCCCATCACTGCTCTCTTCTCCCCACTGTCCTTGTGCGATCACTCTCTCAGATGGTAGGCCTGGGACAGCCTGCTCTGTATGCCGCTGGATGTAGAAGTACAGGCTTATCCTCTTTAATTCTATCAGTATGGTTGGTACAATTTAGTAATCATTCCTTTTGAAACAAACTCATGCCATAATAAAATTGCACTTCCTTTAGGAAAACTGACCTCTCTTTGGTAGAATTTGTATTCAGTTTAGGGACCAAGAACATTAACTGTCTTGCTCTTAACTGAGCACCATTCTAATTAGGAAAAAAATGCATTAGGAAGCATGTTAGTGTCTGAGAGGGGCACATTCATTCTCGAGTTTGATATTTTAAAATATAGCAGATTGTAAAAAATGCAGATTACAGAGGGGATATAGTGTTAAAATTGCTTTTGCCATTATAAAGATAAAAATAGCTCTTGGTTCAAATTTCCTGCTGCTTCTTTCTAAATGAAGGAGTTAAATACGAAAAGGCAGGTGGATGCTGACGCTCCTTTAGAAACAGATGAATAGAGTTGATGGCAGGAACTACAGGGAAGCTATTGAGGCTGCAGATGCATATGCTGCCCTTACTTTCCACAAAGTTCAAAGTGGGGTGAAGCTGCCCTGGTAATTGGCTATGAAATAGCAAACCCTCTGGAGAAAAATGGCCCTTGAACTTAATTATCCGTGTTCTGGGCAGCGGGTAGCCACCACCGGGTTGATTACTAACGCCACCTATTTTAACAGGCACCCAAGTTTAAATGTGAGTGTGACTGTTTGGACCCTGGCACCAAGTTCAATTAAGGGCCTAGGAGTTTCTATCCATTCTGACCAGGTCCAGATATTAAGCAAATGATTCTAGAAATCCCCAAGGTAAAAGCCCATTTTTCATCTAAGCTGAATAGGGGCAAAGATTTGTTAAAAATCTGTGATGACCAAAAAGCATTTTGTTGTTGGCACATAGTGATTTGCCACACCTTTTTCTTGGTGTTCTCATTCTGTTCTGGTATTTCCGAAAGGGTTTATTGTGCTCAATTTTCAGATGTATTAATTCTCAGTAAAGGTTTGTGAATTTCACAAGACAGCCTACCTTATTAAATGACTGAAGATATAGGACATTATCCTGCTGAGATAAGGGGAAGAAAAGCTGCTAAAATTTAAAACAAAGCCTACAGACACTAATGTAACACCTCTGCCAGCATTTAGAAGCAGCACTCTAATTCGGTTATATACATATATTAGAGTATGTGCATACCTGCGCTCGCCATGTGTGAGTTCATGTGTGTGTATGTGTGTCCGGGCCGTGCATGTGTGCTACAGAATGTGTGTATTCATGAGTCAGGTTGGGTGTTGTGGAGGTCAGATGACAACTCATAGGAGCTGATCCTCTCCTTCCATCACGTGTGTTCCAAGGATCAAAGTCAAGTGATCAGGTATAGAGCAACAAGCACCTGGACCTGCTGAATGATCTCACTGGCTTAAATTGGGATCTTTTGATGTAAAGTTCGCATCTCTTTCCCCAGCACTATTTTATCTCATTTCTATCTTCGTTTGTGATTCTGCAGGATCAATTCATGTCTGCTTCGGCCACAGACTACCTCTAAAAGGATGATATTCCTATGTCAGTTATGAAAGATTCCAGGGTGTGAATTGGTGAGTCAGAGTGAGAGTCTTTATCCTCTAAGAGTCAACCAAGGGTCCTAGTCATTTCTGAAGAAGTAACAGTTACTGACATTCATTGTACATGGAGTATTGTAGCAAGCACTCCATAGGTGTTGGCTCAAGCTGAGGTACATACTGCTTGGAGTTTCATTTTAGAGTTAAGAGAACCGGAGGGAGGGAGAAAGAAAGTGTGAGACAGAAACAGCGAGAGAGAGAGAGAGAGAGAGAGAGAGAGAGAGAGAGAAAGAGAGAGAGAGAGAGAGTTATAATTTGTCATATAGTGACAGAGCTAGCAAAGCTAGGCAATGTGATCCTTGACTTTTTTTTAAAAAAAAATTAAACAAATTGCCTAGCCTTGGTAAAATTTGAGCTATGATCATGGGTACAAGACATCTGTATTACAAAAATATTTCTAAATAACTCCTACTAATGCCCCAGAAGTCTATATTTCTTTTATTAAATTTTGAGTGTACAGTATGAGAGTAAGCATCTAGAAGATATTGTCATGCTGAGGTGATAGGAAGAGAGAAAATTAAAATAGAAAACTCCACTAAAATTGACTTATTTTCTTTCAGATGCGAACACCGAGGCTCAGTGAGGTTAAATAAGTTGTCTAACACAGCATGGAAGGGGTAGATTCTCGAATGCATCCTAGACTGCCTGATTTCATAGGTTGGACATTTAATCTCTCCAGCAGGGTTACATAATGACAGCTATTAAACATCTCTACATTCTGGGAGCGTGCCAGGCCCTGCTTTGAATACTTTATATACAATAGGTCACTTTATCCTCACAACAGCCCTGTGAGACTGGTCTTATTATCCTCATCACAAAGATAAGGAAATAGACTGATCCAATAAGTAGTGAGGTGAGGATTTGAACTCATTCCTGTTTATTCCCAAAGTCCTTCTCAGTAGAATGGATAGAGACGAGAATTGAGTTCAGCTTTCAATTTAACCCTGTACTCCCTGTTCCGATTGGTCAGTGAGACTGCTAGTTCATGCCCTGCTGATCTGGAGACCTCCAGGTTGAAATAACTGGAAAAGAGAAACAAGAAAAATTCATAAATGCATAAACAAGAAAAATTCTGAGGTTGGCACATTATGATAGCTTTTCTATTGTCATATATTTAGCCATCTTATGCCAATCCTTGGGTACCTAAACCCCATTGTCTTAGAGTTTCTGTTGCTGTGAAGAGACAACATGTCCATGGCAACTCTTTTAGGAAAAGCATTTAATTGGTGCTGGCTTACAGTTTCAGAGGTTTAGTCCACTATCATCATGGCAAGAAACATGGCAGTGCACAGGCAGACAGGGTGCCAGAGAAGGAGCTGAGAGTTCCACATCTTGATCCACAGGCAGCAGGAAAAAAAAACCCCGATACATTAGGCCTAACTTGAACTTCTGAAACCTCAAAACCAGCCCCCAGTGACACACCTTCTCCAACAGGACCACACCTATTCCAACGTGGACACATCTCTAATACTGCCAAGCATTCAAACACATGAGTCTATTGCGGTCATACTTACTCAGACCACCACCTATTTTCTGCCCCCCATAGGCTTAAAGTCATAACATAATGCAAAATGCATTTCGTTCAACTTCAAAACTCCCCATAGTCTATCACAGTCTCAACAATGTTTCAAAGTCCAAAGTTCAAAGTTTCTTTTGAGATTCATGCAATGTCCTAACTATAATCCTCTGTGAAATCAAAATAAAAAAGCAGATCACCTACTTCCAACATATAATGGCACGGGATATACATTAGTGTTCCAAAATGTAGGAAGGTAGGGAAGGGAGCATAGTGAGGAAATACTGGACCACAGCAAGACCAAAACCCCGCGGGGCAAACTCCAAACTCTGCAGCTCCATGTCTGATATCAAAGCACTCAACAGATCTTCAACTGGGCCAGCTTTGTTGACAGCAACACACTTCTTTCTCTTGGGCTGGTTTCACTCCCTGTTAGCAGTTTTCCTCGGTAGGTATCACATGGCTCTGGCACCTCCAACATTTTGGGGCCTGCAAATCCAGGCTTTACCTTCACAGCTTCACAAAATGGCCGCTCTAGGCCCCATGCTGGGAACACTCCTGCCACATGCGGCTTTCCTCAGCAGCTTTCCTGGCCCCAGAGGCAGACTCCATAGTCCCTTCACTCCAGATCCACACGGCTGCCAAGTTCCGCCGCTTGCTGGAGCTGGAACATGCCCTCCTTGTTCAATTACATCTTCACCAACTCTCTTTTTTTGATGGTTTCCTTCACTGCCTAAGATTGACTGTCCTGGAATCCACTCTGTAGGCCAGGCTGGCCTTGAATTTATAAAAGCACAAACCTCTGCCTTCTGAGTGCTGGGATTAAAGGACTGCATCACTGTACCTGGACCTAAGCTTTTCTTTAATTCCTTTTCACACATTGGAAATTTCTCTGGGTGGGATCTTGACCACAAGTTGGAAGCTTATCTGGGTTAGATCTTGACCTGAGGCCACCATTCCCTTTATTCCATTTGATATCAGGCTTTTCTTTAATTTGTTTATCTCCTTGAATACAGAACTTAGCTCCATTTTACTTCCTGGCACTCCTTTTCTCCTCTAATTCTACATTTTATATTTTTCCTCACCCAGCTTGCTCTTTATTATTATAGATCTGCATAACAGTGACACAAGTAACCACAAGACAGATTTCTTCTGCCAATGCAATCAGTCCAAAATTCTTCAACTTAGCCTCAGCTGGGCAAGGACAAAAACCAACCACATTGTTCACCAAAATATCACAAATAGTCTCCAGGTCACATACCAACCTTCTTCTCCTCTGAAACCTCTTGAACCAGGCCCCCCAACAGATCAAATCACCCTCAGCATCATTGTCTTCATGTCCGTACTAGGATGGCCCATCAAGCCCCACTTAACACATTCAGTTGCTTTTCTAATCCAAAGTCCTGAAGTCCACATTTCTCCAAAGAAAAGCATGTTCAGACCTATCACAGAAACACCTAAGTCCCTGGTGCCAACTTCTATCTTAGAGTTCCTATTGCTGTGACAAAACACCACAACCATGGAAACTCTTATAAAGGAAAACATTTAATTGGGGTTGGCTTACAGTTCAGAGGTTTAGTCCCTTGCAGTCATGGCAGGAAAGAATGGCAGCATGCAGGCAAACATGGTGCTTGAGAAGGAACTGAAAGTTCTATATCTTGATCTAGAGGCAGCAGCAAAAAAAAATATCTGAGATCTTGCTTGAGATTCTGAAACCTCTAAGAAGTCACCTTGACACACTTCCTCCAACAAGACCACACCTACTTCAACAAGGCCACACCTCCTATATCCCACCCCCTATGGGCCAAGCATTCAAACATTCAAACACATGAGTTTATGGAAACCGTACACACTCAAACCACACCCATACATATAGACATCTTAATGAAATGGTATAATGATTCTTATCTGTTTTTAAGGTAGATCTACTAGCGATTTCTACTTATTGGCTAGTTTTATGTTTTATAATTAAAACAGCTAAATCTTTATGAAATAGAACAAAACAATGTTGTCATATGAAGTCAAGCTTTTTATGGAGTTACTGAACTTGTTGCTTTGCTGAAGATTGAACCCAGATCACCAAACATGCTAGGCAGAAACGTTAGTTGTGAGCTTGAACCTGAGCTCTTGTTTTCATAGATGACGAAGTTTATGTTTGAAGACAAACCAATGTCAAGATGGAAACTATAAATGAAACAGCTTCTCCAATAGATTATACATGAACACACATAATCTGGATGCAGAATGTGCAGCCTCAAGTTTCAGCTCCGTCTTAGACTGGTTGATTAACTTGGATGTGCCTCAGTTACTCATCAGTAAAATGAGAATACCCTTACTAGAATTATGCCTTTATGATAAAGCTCAAATGAATAAATACATAAGGCACTTTTAAACGATATTTCAGTGGTGGGTGCTCAATATGTTAGTAGAGGTCACAAGAAAAATACTTCAAAGGTGCTGAAAGACTAGATTTATAGTGTTTTCTTCTGGCAGAGGACAGGTGAAAGTGGGTAGTACCTTAAAAATGAGTGAAGGGGGTGGATTAAATGAGCATGGCCTAGTTTCGGATATAAAAGATGATATGCAACTAGCATCTTAGGTTGGACTAGAGAATTTTTTTGTTTTGTTATGTCAAGACAGGGTTTCTATGTGTAGCTCTGGCTGTTCTGAAACTTTCTCTGCAAACCAGGCTGGTCCTGAACTCAGAGACCTGCCTCTGCCTCCTGAGTGCTGGGATTAAAGGCATATGCCACCACATCTGACTTAAAATTTTAAAAAGTGCAGATATAATTGCAGGAAGAGAAGTATGGTGAAGGACAATTGTGTACACCCAAGGTCACTAGCTGTGAGATTAAGAGAGCGTTTATGGGAAAATGATTTTGGGATGATAGTCACTGTCTAGGAAGAATGTAATGTTTTAGGGAAACTGAATCAGTATATAGACACTGCTGTTAGCCAGAGAATTATTAGGTCTATGATCTAGCATAGATTCTAACATGGGTTAACTGCATATAAAATGTCTAATGAGTTACTGCTTGATATCTATAGTCCACTTAAACACATCACTTAAAACACTGAAAAAGCAGCAGGCTAGATACTCTAATTTAAACCCCAAGATTCCTAGATTCAGTGTCAGTGTACCATGGGTGTCTACTCCGCATCCATTTGTATAGTTTGAAAGGTTTTATTTGTTTTCTAGCCAATAGAGGAGGTTCAGCCTGTGGGTAGTACAAGTCAGAAGTACTACAGTGTTAAAACTCCATGGAAAACTTTACTCAAGAATTGGTAAATTGGGACTCAGTGGGTATTCCGTATGGCCACCTTGTCCTTCAGTTGGGATAACTCCCTACTTCTATTCTATATATTCTACCCTTCCTCACAATTCTCTTGAAGGGCTGAGCTCTAACAGGGCGTGGAGAAAAGTGAGTTGATAAGGCAAAACATTTTGAGCTAGCTTTCCTTTGCTATCTCACATGCGTGCTTGCTAGGTTCAGTTCCCAACAGATATATTCATCTTGAAATCTATTGCAGGGTCTTCTCTTTCTGAACTCGCGTCAAGACAGAAGAATAATATATCTTCAAAAATACTCAGAAAACATTGATGCAATTAAAATTCGATTTCTACTTTTAAACTCCTTCCTCCAAAACAGAGTTGAAAAGATAGTGCCGTCTCTGCATATTGTGTTACTGCGGTGTTATCTTTTCTATGCTGTCTCATTCCTCAATAATGGATGCACCAAATCGTCAATATTCCTGGCAGTTTATTGGCAGAACTTTCTTCTGCCCTGTGTTCTGTAAAAGATAGATGAAAGTAATATGTCACTTGGGTTAATTGTTACTGTACATAGCCCTTCTTTATGTCTAAGTGCATTCAAGGATCTCTTAGACAAAAACTATGAGATCTAAACATATGGAGAGATTTCTCCCAAATATTCACCTGATTCTGGTACAAGAGTGTCTTTGGGATTTGACCTAAAATCCATACGACTTGGTTTTGTCAAGTTATATGAAGCTATTGAGGTAAAAAATACCAATAATTTTTAATTATGGAGATATTACTAAGGAACTATATATGTGGTCTTAGCACATACGATCTTGCTCTTCCCAGTGCACATGATAGGAGCAGAGCCCCTCCATCTGCAGCTTCCTTAGGGATATACTTTTTGCCAGGCAGCTGTGGCTTACTTAGCCTTTAATCCCAGCACTTGGAAGGCAGAGTCAGGAGAACCTCTGTGAGTTCAGGGCAAGCCTGGTCTTCACAGAGAGGGAGTTCTTGGACAACCATAGTGGTTACCCAGAGAAGCCCCTGTGTTGAAAACCGAAACCAAACCAAAAGACAAAGGTGCCTTTCTCTGTAGATGCTGACAGCAGCACAAGTCACGTTTTCACTTACGTTTCATTTCTTTGCAGTGAACCAGCTCTGTATGTCCTCCAGCACATGTCAAAATGGAGACTGATAATCATCACCTACTTCACAAATCTAGTGAGGTTCTCAGCTGGTTGGGAGCCTTAACCACCTACTCTGTAAAAGTGGAATCAGGGGGTTCAGCTACGTGAGTGTCCCACAGAATGCTGTATTTCTCCAAAGGCCATCATAAGGAGAAAAGAAATTATAGAAGTACTTTATCGTGAGCATTTAATTTGGAGATTAGACACTGACAACATTTAGCTTGCTTGTGCTTGGCTTTTATCGGGTTTCTAATAGTCATCTTCATGCTACTTGGTAAATTTTGGTAGGCCTTATTAATTAGTCATCAATTTTCAAAGCTGGTAAATTCTTTCAGTAAGCCAGCATCTTATGAAGTCCCAGGAAAGAGCTATATGGAAGGTCAAAGATATCGCTAGCCATTTATGAAGCCTCCGTGCATCCCCTGAAGCCTCTGTGCATCCCCCGAACTCTCTATTTGTAGGTCAACTGCCATCAATTCAATTTACGCAATCTGGAAGAATTCAATAAAGTGTCACTCCTTTTTTCCTCTGCTTTGCTTCAAAGCTAAAAGATAAATGATGACAGTTTTAGTCAGTCAGTCCCCTCTGCTCATTTACAATCCTATCCGACATGAGCTAAAGTATGGGATGTAGGAAAAAAAGTAATTTTTTCCTATAGAAATTGGAAAATACCTTTAAAACCAAGCAATTGAAAAGCGATTTAAAATGAAAGAAAACATATTATTAGATCATAAAAGAATACAGGATCGCTGCAACATAGTATTGAAAAGAAACCTGGGATGCCAGGCATACAGGTCAATATCCTAACCAATGTAAATTTCCCTTTAATGCTTGTAGGGATGGCATCTTTACCACCTCTTCTTCAAGGCAACCTGTGTCATCTCTGGGTCACTCCAGCAATTAAAATAGTATTTCTATACTGAATCATTTTTAATTTAATGCAACAAAGATCATAGGATTAAAATCAAGCGAGTCATTTATTCACAAAAGATTCCAAGGCGATGGCTTTGTGATGAGCCGATGTAATTTCCTTCTGTGACAGTTTCAAGTCTTGAATAAAAAGGTGGAGAAATCAGTGTAGGACACATCTGGACTTCACTAAAGCTATGAGGATCTGCAAGGAATTTCCATTAATGAGCTGGGGATATCGGGCCTGGATTCTACCATTACATGAGTCTTACAGCAAGGGCATTAAGCAGTGCTTTAGGAAGAACCTGGGACAACATATACCAGAGACCGCAGACATTTCTCTTGGACATTCTAATTTTTTCTGAAGGGCCTTGAATGAAAGAAATAAGAAAAGTCCCACAAATTTGCAAAGACACAATGTTGGGCAATGAAGCTGGAGAGTGAGGGGGTGGAAATAAGACCTGAAAATTCCTTGTGAAGCAAGAGCAAAATCCAAGGTGACCTTGACCAATTGGAAAAATGGTCTGTCAAAGAGAAGCTGACATTTGATGCTTGACAGGGACAGTGCTGGGCAATCCATATGCTCCCCAAATCCAAAACACATGAATACCTGCTGAGGCATGGCTGGAGAAGCCATCACTATGAATCACATATTGAATAAATGGAAACTAGACAGGGCCATGGTTTAAAGAACTGCTATGGGCCTGGGTTTTGTGAACAGGACTATAACGTACAAAAGCGAGGACATTATCCTTCCATCTTGTATCCCACATCAATAGCAGCTTTATTAGGTCCACGCAGGCTTTTAGTTTGTTGGTCTTTCTATCAAACATGGAGGTACAAAACCTGGACCAACTCTCAAGGTAACTGGAATGGAAATCAGTCTTCCTAGGGAATAGATGAGAAAAAGGAAAATGACTAAAATTGTTTGGAGACTTAGTGCTGGCTTCTTGCTTTTCTCTCAGTGGAGATTTTCATACTCACCTTACAAAATAAACATTTCCTACATTGCTTAGAAATACCCCATATAAAGACATGCCTGTTCAGATTAGTTCATCACAATATTCCAAAACTGCCTGAAGCTGCTTCTTATGTTTGATCATGTGTGTGTTGACAACCCAGATTGGGAGAAAACATTTGATTCTGGATTACATACCTTGTCCATGACACTATCCTGCCCACTGGTACTCTATAGGCTACCACAGCATAGACATTTAATGACAACATTCTATTGGATATTGTGGTAATTTGAGTGAGGATGACCCCCATCGCCTCGTATATTTGCTCCCTGTTTGGTGGGACTATTTCGAAAGGATTACGAAGCATGGTTTTGCTGGAGGAGGTATGCCCCTGGAAGTTGGCTTTGAGTTTTCCAATCCCACCCCATTCCCATGAAGCCACTGCTTCAGTGCCATGCCTTTCTGCTGGTTGCCATGCTCCCTGCCGAGATGGTCATGGACTCTAACCCTCTGAAATAGATGCCTCAAATAAACACTTTCGTGTCTAACTTTTCTAGCTCTTAGTGTTTTATCACAGAAATAGAAGAATAATGAAGATAGCTAGAATGGGAGCAATTTACCTAACTTGTTTTCTAAGTCTGGGGTCCACCCCGGGTTCAATTCCCAGTCTCCACGTGGCAGCTCACACCTGTCTGAAAATCCAGTTCCAGGGGAACTCTGGGTGAAAGAAAAAGATTAATTATAAGCTATGACTTGCACTGGGAGTGTATTATAAAAGAGCACTTGAAATGAGGACCTGGAAGATATAAATCCAGGGCAGGAGGGCAGGACTACTGTGTCTGAACTGGTAAAATGCTAATATGACTTCAAATGATTATTTCCATTGTTAATAACTCTCTTTAATTAACCTGTCTGAATGTGTCTGAATCATGTAACATGGTACCTAATGCATAATAGATTCTAGATACATGTTAGTGGTTGTTTGGTGAATTTTATAGTGTTTCTCAACTTTGGGCAATTATACTGACACTGATTTCTCTGACTCAGCATCGACACTCCATGCTGTGCTTTGAATTTTCATGAAATAATACTGTAAGACTTTTCCTCAAGCACCCTCCAAAGCATAGTTCAATGACTACTTGGTTTCTCCCCTGATAATTTTTTTATTTGAAAATCTGGTATTCTATCAGTTCACTTGAGGATACCACTTCATCAGTTTTTCTTATGCAGCAACAGTCAGCATGTTCTTTATAATTCTAATATAATATCTTCTGGATATTATACTTGGTTTTAGATAAAAGACAAAGCAACAATAATAAAATTAGAAGATAGAAGTCTGACATACTGCAATGATGTTTAACAAACTGAACTGTTAAACTTTCTGTTCTTTTCCTACCTAGGGAGCTATCTATGGGACCTGTGATAATTATAGACATTCAGGATAAGCTTTGCCATGAATTATAGTACTATCGACCAGCAAGTGATATCTTCAGTGAAAAAAAGTTGGGACGTTTAGTGATATAAAATCCAGCTAGGTTGAATCCTGTTCTGGAAAAGTCCCTAAATTATATGTGTATGGTGGGGGAAATGGCACATCTAAATAGACTTTCAGTGAGGTAAGACCTATTTCTTCAAATACCACATCCATCTAGACCATAGCAGGCTGTGTGAAACTCTCCTGTTTGTGCCCAGTAAAAGGAAAGTTCTTGATCAGTCCTGGCACCATGATCTACCAATAGATCTCTCAAGAAGCAATAAGAGGAGTCTCCTTCTTCACATTACTCCTTCATTCTGAGACAAGCAGCAAAACCTTTGGTTGTCCTATGCTCCCAAATATTTGTAATTGATTACTGACTCTGGAGATTTCTGGGCAGAATGAGTATGACATTAATAAAAATTCACCAAAAGACATCTCAGTGTACATCCTTCTAAAGAACCATCCAGCAGATCGCTCTGTGCTATTCTTAGTCAGTTTAGAACCAAAAGTCTCACCTTTCCTGAAAGTTCTCAGTCCCAGGAAACCCTAGTTGTAGTCACCTGGCTAAGTAAGATAAACTTGGATGAGCCACTGCTCTCCAGGCCTCACACATGGAAAATTAATGCGTAGTACCGAGCAGTCTCTAAGGTCCCTTGTAAATCTCAAGTTCCGTGCTTCTATGGAGGTGTGTCTTCTGGTTTGACTCAGGATCTGGTTTTAGAAAGTGATGTAAGATACAGAAACCCATAACCGGACAATGTATATAGAGGGAGGGTCCATGAAACCACTCAGTCCTAAATGAGCTGTCTCCATCAAATCCCTCTTCTCAGGGCTCAGCGAACCTTGTGGCAAAGGAGTGGAAAGATTGTAAGAGCCAGGGTGGATGGAGGGCGCCAAGCAAACAAAGCCTTCTAAACACAGCAGGGTTGGCATACATAAGAAAGAACTCACAGACACTGTGGCAGCATGTGGGTCCTAGAACTGAGAGGGGAAGTGGAAGAAACTCCCATCCCTACCTCACAAGCTCTCTCTAGTTGGCAAACACTTGCAAAGGAAAAATTGGTTTTCTCTAATAGACTCTCACTGGATGTACAAAACACCATAAAGGGCAGGCTCCATAGCTAACACAAAACAAACTCAATAGTGTGCTTGGATTTTTTTCTTTTGCATCAAAATGTTTTGCCTGGGCATCTGGGCATTTAAAAAATTAATTTACAGATTAATCTTATATTATCTTTTGCTGATATATTATGGTTTCCTGTAATAAGAGGAGGGCGGGCCGCATTCCCGGCTGCCCAGCTAGCTTAACCCCCAAAATAACCACACGGAAATTGTATTAATTAAATTACTGCCTGGCCCATTATATCTAGCCTCTTATTGGCTGACTCTTACATATTCGTTTAACCCATCTCCACTAATTTGACTGTGGCTTACCAGCATGGGTCTAATCAGCATCAGTCTCAGGCAGGAGAACCATGGCATCTGCCACACTGCCTTTTTCCCAGCATTCCGTTTTGTCTACTCTGCCTACCTGATTTCTGCCCTATCAAAAGGCCAAGGCAGTTTCTTTATTCACCAATGAAAGCAACACATATACAGAAGAACCTCCTATGCCAGTTTCCAGTATTGTTTTGATAACTTTTCTGTGTTTCACTGTCTGCATGTGTTCCTGTTTGTTTTTTTTATTGGCTTTTTTTAAAAAAATAATGTTTGTTTGCTTTGTGCTTTGTTTAATTCTATCTCGGTTTTCTTTTCTTTTCATATATTTTTAGATGCCTGTTGGTGCTTTAAAGAGAGAGGGAAAGAAAGGGTGTGGATTTAGATGGATGGGGCAGTGGGGAGAATCTGGTAGGATTTGGGGAGAGAAACCATAGTTAGAATATATTGTATGAAAAACTTATTTTCAGTTTCAATTTAAAAAGAAAGCTGTAAGAGCTAGTTACAAGGCCACAGTTGTTCTCACTAATGTCGTCTTCCAAAGTTACACATGTCTACAATTATTATTACTTTCCTTCCATAAGGAGTCAGATCTTTTCACCCAGGCATTTTGGTTGATTTTTGTGTCATGTAACTCCATTTATTTTCAACCCATACTACTTTATTAAAATCAAATTCCAGAATATTGCTAGCCATCTTATAAAGTATTATATCTACCAAATTCTAGTCCTGATGCTTTATTATGTAGAAGTTACAGTGTTCTCCCTAGTTCTTTGATTATTTTACTTTTAAAACACAAATCTAGGTCCATATTATCTATTTGGTTCATAATGCGTAGATGAAAGTCAGGGCATACCGTACTATACAGTATTACTGTGATTAGGTGCCTTGTTGCGTTGGAAAAATTGGCTAGAAAATTTTTGAGAAGTCAAGGTTAAAAAAGACTCCTTTTTTTTCTCTCTGCATTGTATCATAACAGTCCCATTTGAGGCATGCCCTCACTATGACAAAAAGAAAGGTGTCAATGATGTTGGAAGGACACTTGATGCAGCTGAAGGGAACAGGTCTTGCCAAGACCCCCTTTTCCTGCCACCACTGACCACCATTAACTTTTACCTTTTTCCTAATCATGAATTGCCAAACTGTAATTAAAATATTTGGACCTTCATTTTTTCTTCAGACCTTCATTTCCAAATGAAGGCTCCCATGTTATTCAAAATATAGATTAAACACATTTGTATGTTTTACTCATGGGAATCTGTCTTTCTCACTTCAAGTATCAGGCCCTATAGGAACTCTAAGCAGGAGGCAGTAAAGGTTTTCATCTACCTTGTTTTCAAGTTAATTAAATCACTTTCAGCATTTAATGCCATGTAGTCAGTTGGTCTTTAATTTCAGTAGCTCTAGTGTTTGTTCAGTTATGCCTGTGTCTATGAAGACGCTGTGACCTGCCACACTGGGATCTAACCAATAGGCAGAAGATTGGTTTCTAAAATGGCAGAACACATGTACTGAGTGATATCTTTCTCTGGGAGAAAGGTGTCAGAGAATGTCCAATAGTTGCTAGGCAGATTCTTTTAGAAGGAGTGTAATATGGCAGGTATGACTTACTCATTTCCTCTCTGGCCCCAGTTCTGCTACATTCTACCTTTATGTGCAGGGAGCTGAGAAAGCCAGAGTGAATGTGAAAGGAAAGGATAATGTTCTGAGTGAATACGTATTGCTTGACATGAGCCAGCCATAACAAGGACCAAGGCCTTGGACTCATTTGAAATTGGCAAAGCCTTCCCCACGGGTCAGTGACAGAAAGGCAAAGCCTTCCTCTGGTCGAAGCTGAGGGTTTGCAAAGGATTAACCAGTGTGAGCAAAACGTAGCCACAGCAGCTTCCTTCTCCCCACTGTTTACAGCCTGAGACTGCTCACTTATGAATACTTACTACCAAGACTAGCTAAGTCCTACTCCTGTGCCGTCCATAGTAAACACAGCACACAAACTTCATGGTTGTGTAGTAGTTGGTGCCTCTGCACTGGAATGCATACTTGGCTCTTGACTTCAGCTTTTCTGTGTCTGTATTTCTGTTGTTTCTTTAGTGTTTGTCCTTTTCTTCATTTCCTCACCATGCCGAGTCATGTTTCTGGAAGCAGGCTGTGCTGGTTGCAATATTTAGGACTTTGGACAAGGTATTTAATCTTTTGAGTGGAAGCTACGTGAGTGCATGGACAATAGCTCTTTGTTTGTTAATGCAGTCCCAAATGTCTGCTTCACAGTTTGTAAGTGATTCTGCAAGTTGGCTATTGTGAGTGCTGCTACAACAGACACTGTCGAGCAGGTATCTCTGAAGTGTGCTGTCGAATCATATGGTAGTTCTATTTTGTTTTTTCGATGACTCTTTATACTAATTTTCTTAGTGGCTAAGCAACTTTGCATTCCTGCCAGAAGTACATAGGGCTCCTATTTCCCTACATCTTTACCGACATTAATTGTCTTAGATTTTCTTGATGATAGCCACTTGGCGTGGTACAATGTGGACTCTAAAGGTAGTTTTAATTTGTGTGCCCTGGCCACACTACCTCTTTATGACACTGGTTATACTGGTTTCTCTCTCTGTGTGTCCACCCTACTTGGTTTTTCTGAGGACAGACCCTGGAGTTATTCACATCTACAGAATGTATATAGTGAGTACTAGGCTTGACTATAGGAACAAATTAATAAAAGATTCATCTTTGCATTTTGATTGGTTGTGGTTTTCTGTAATTGTCTCCATCTGTTGCAAAGAGCAGTTTCCTTGATTGGGGCAAGAATTCCACTTGTATTTGGTGTAGGAACAAATATTTAGGATGTGTTCAAGAATTATGCTGCTTTAGCAAAGCAGTATGCATATGTGTACATAGCAACAATTAATGAAAATAGAGGTTATAAATTTCAAAAAGAGCAAGGAAGAGTATGTGGGCAGGTTTGGAGCAAGTAAAGTAAAGGGGGAAAGGATGTATTATAATATCAAAAATAAAAGAAATAATTAAAAATATTAATCGTATCAGTCTCCATGGAAATTACACAAAGATATTACCGGTCTAATTTACTCATCTTCACCACTGCCCTTTGTTGGGCCTTATCTATATTTTTTTATCATTACAAGTGATTTGTATTGTAAATAACCTTTCCTCTAATATCTTATTAAAGATTAGTAAAGGAATCATTTTAGACGTGACTTTTTGCAGCATTTCTTGTTGCATCTGTTCTATTTTTTTTATGTAGAAAAAGAAGCAGGCGCAAGCCCAGAGAAGCTGAATACCTAGGTGAACCCAAGGAAAGCATACACAGAACCTCCTGGAAATTGGAAGCAAACAGGATCATCAAGCAAAAGTTGGAAGCCAGGGGCGGGGATAGAGGTGGGAGAAATTTCATCCGATGAAT
>PVIU01019533.1:0-36155 GCA_004026605.1 Ondatra zibethicus
TGTGTGTGTGTGTGTGTGTGTGTGTGTGTTTATGTGTATGTGTGTTCTTTGCTGATTGGTTTTATGAGTTCAAGGAGCTAATCTTAGCTCTTCATTCTATTTGCATCTGCAACTGCTGTCTAAGCCTTCTAAGGCAGGGAATCAGTGTATACTCATTGGATATTGAATGTGCCTGGTTAAGCAGATAACCTGTCCCACATGTCTTAGATATACTAGAACTAACATCTGTGTTTTAAAAACGAGTTTTCAGGACACACCAGTGAATCATGATTTTTATCATGTTTTCTTGGAAACACATGTATGAGATCAGCATAATGCAATAAAGAGATTACTTCTTTTCTTCTTCATAATATTAGAAGTATAATATAGGTTAATTTTTTATGAAATTTGAATAACCAAAAAGGTTTGTAATTTTTTTTTCAAATAGTGCTTAAAGCTTTCCACAAATTCCTTTGCTAAGTCTGATGATCTGGGTGGGTATCAGATTTTGAGAATTAAAATCATTGTTGCAAATTTTGAAATTTTCTCAGAAACCCCTGTCAAGATTCATTGTTCAGTTATGAGGAGGCTTGCATTATAACATCCTAAACTGTAGGGATGGCAAAAATCTTGAGATGCTCATACTACTTCTTAGGAAGGAATGATGTTTAAATGTTTTGATTTAAACAAACAGATGACACTACTTAGGGCAATCAGAACCCATCATTGTAGAATCTTGAATGTATTTTATTCTCAGGCACTGGACCCCTGCCATGAACGCAGTGCCATGATCAGTGTTAGAAGTAGTCTAGGAGGATGCTCTCTGAAAATCCAGTATCTTTAAAACTTTAAACTAGAAGATTTTAACCATGTACTGTGTTCTGCTTAACTAAAATAATGACAGAATTGCTTTGTGATATAGAGCAATGTTAGCATTTACTCAGAAGCATAACCAAATTGTGTTACTTTATTATATGACATGCACATAGCTATCTACTTGGATAATCTTTCAAAATGAGCAACATAGGGACAATGGCATCTTTTTCCTTTGGCAGCTACATGGCATCTCTCTGACTCCGCCTTCTTTCCTGCTCTATCTCTGCTTGGATTTTCTGCCTTGCTCTATTCTGCCTTGCAATAGGCCAAAGCAATTTCTTTATTAATCAATGGCAATAAAACATATACAGCATATAAAAGGAAATCCCACATCAAACTTTGACTGTTTTACCATGGCTTCCAGAATTATTTCGCAAAATAATGGAGCTGTGTACTTGTTTTATATGGTAGGGTACTGTCTAGGGTACTCTCTGCTTGCTGTGACAAAATACTAGGATGAAAACATTCTGAGGAAGAAGGCGTTTATTTGGACTTCTAGTGTGCAGCCTACCTGTTTTATTCAGTTTGTGGTTGCTGCCCACAGTGGTAGAGAAGGCATGATGACAGGCGCAGAGGCAGCTGGCCACACTGGTTTATGTGAGGGGAAACAGAGGTAGATGCTGTGGTCTGCTTATGCTCTCCTTCTTATGCACTCTGAGACCCCAGCCCCTGGGGTGATAACACCAACAGTTAGGGACATCTTCCTATTTCAGTTGACACAGTCTAGAAAATTCCTCAGAGACATGCCCAGAGATTTGCTTTCTAGGTTATTCCAGATGCAGTCAAGTTTAACCTCCACATGTACATTTTACAATATTAGTAAATTACAATCACACAGTTTACGTTGACTTTGTACCAAGACTGAGGCAGGAAAACTAAATCCCTAATCATTTTATTCTGAAGTACCCAGCTAACAAACAGCTGCAGCTAAAATATGAAATATCATCTTGCATAGGCTGTCACTGCCCCTGTGGTCTACAGCATGTTTATGATTATTAATGAGGGTACCCTGAGACATCTGAGGGGATAATAAACAGAAGAGTGAAAATATTATAATGTTATTTGACCTCAGATTTCATTAGGGCTCTAATTCATTTTTATCCTTGAAGTTATAAAAGACATTCACCACCAATAAGTACAGAAAAAAGAAGAGAAGCAAAACAGAAAACATGTTGTAACAGGAATAGCCGAGTTCATGTTGCCCTTCACAACAAATGCCAGCAAGCAGAGCCAGGAACTGGATCATCTTCAAGCTGTGCTTTATCCAGACAGCCAGCAGCCTGGGAAGTCAGAGCCTCAGCATCCCCAACTATCTGCCTGCTTCTGATCTCCAGGTACCACTTCTTACTGGAAATTAGGACAAAGGTGGCCCTTATTCCAAAGTTTAGTGTCATCCCTCCGACCTCATGGTCAGCTATGTCTTAGACTGTATGACGCTTGTGTTTCCTTTCCTCTTGTTTCCTGCATTTTCCTCCTCCTCATCTCTTTGTTCACATACTCCCAAGGCCACCGAGATTCACAGTCCTCTCAAGGTGCTGCCCAGGTCAACGTTCAGCTTGTAGCCAACAAACCATCATCAGTGTTCAACTGCTGAGTTATTTACAGTGTATAGGCCCAGGACTTCATATTACAATATGAAGCACAAAAATGCCCTTATAATATAGAACATAGCCGGGCGGTGGTGGCACACACCTTTAATCCCAGCACTCGGGAGGCAGAGACAGGTGGATCTCTGTGAGTTCAAGACTAGCCTGGTCTACAAGAGCTAGTTCAAGGACACGCTCCAAAGCCACAGAGAAACACTGTCTCGAAAAACCAATATATATATATATATAATAAAACCCATATACAGCTTTCTTGTTTCCTATCAATATCAGCAAGTGTGCCTTAAAGAAAGACCTGTTTGTCTACACGGCCCAACTGCTTCTGCAGCACGGAGGTAGTGTCCTGGTGGTTGATATTTTCAACTTTGCACAACCCAGAATTATGTAAGAAATAAGCTTCTCAGCATGACTGTGGGTTAAGTTAGCCTGTAAGCATGCCTGTGAAGACTTTTCTAAATTAGGCTAGCCCCTGGTAATGTCTCTTGTGAGATCTAATCTAACTGTGTTCCTTGAAATAGGAAGGCCCACCCTGAATGTAGGGGGTACTGTTCCATAGGCTGGGGCCACAGACTGCATGTAAAGGAGAAAGTAAGGGGTGGGAGAGAGAGAGGAGTGCCAACATTTACCCCTCTCTATTTCCTGGAATGTGACCAACTTCCTCAGGCTCCTGACATCATGACTTTTCTGGCAGGATAGACTGTATCCAGGACGTGTGAGCTGAAAGGAATCCTTTCTCCCTTAAATTGATTTTGTCCCGACAACTAATAGATTAATAAATGCAGAATATATTATAGCAAGTTACCTGGTAAGATAAATATCTCCCTAGTTCAGGCTTAGATTATAAAGGGGACCATTAAGCACATTGAAGTTACATAATATACAGTGATAATATACCATCATTTGATGCTTATAGTTGACATTTGCAAGTCCTTTTATGGTTTTAAAGTGAATGTATGCTTCCTAGTTCATTTACTCCTCACCAAAATGCTGTTCATTAACATGGAGCAGAAACGCTGGAGTCTTGTTCCATTGCTCCAGCCATGACAGCATAATGAACGAAACAGTCTAGTGTCAGCTAGGTCTGAGGTCACGTCACTGGAGCTGTTTGCATCCCCAGGGGCCATGATGCAGCTTTCATGAGTCAACACCCACTTTGGGCTGAGACTTTCTGGTGTTGAGTCACTCGTGTTCTTCTGAGTAGCCCCTACAAACTCAGTTTACCGAAATAGGTGTTGATGGAATGGTTATTTTGGTTTATTGGTATCGTATCTGGGCTAGAGTTGTTTCTTCATGTCTCCCTGGGAGAACATACTTTGTATCATAGGCTTTTACAACTAAGAGAGAGACAGCAGAAGTCATATGATTCACTCTTCACAGATTAGGAAATCTGGAAGTTGAAGTTTCAAAAGATAATGACCAGCATACTAGCAAAACAAACCTACAAGTATCATTTGTCACTAGTGTCTGGTAAATGCTTATTAGCTCCTTACTAAACTAAAATAAAGGTATTATAGGAATTAATGTTTTGGTATGAAGTAAAAAGTAAAGAAAAGTAGGGAATACAATTTGCTGAAACAAAATGCATTGAGAAAGCTTTTGTTGTAGCAAATAGTGGTTTTATATTTTAATTTACCACCAAGGCATAAAAGTTATAAATATCTTTCCTGAACAATAATCCTGTGTTACTTGGTTCTCTTTTTGCTGTGCTAAACACACAGGGCACAGTTTAAAGAGGAAAGACCTCTTTGGCTCACAGCATCAGAGATTTCATCCTCTTCTTGACTTGCTCTGTCTTCGGGGTTTGCAGCAGGATAGAAAAGCATACTGAGAGGATGGTGTAGCACAGGCAGCAGCTCACCTAGTGGTTGGTGGCATGGAAGTAAAGAGACGGACTGGGAAGGGACCAGAAACATGGTGTGTCTCTCTAGGTGTGCGTAGAGACTTTCATCTTCCAACCAGGCCCTGCCTCCTACTTTCTACCACCTCTCTAAGTCACCATTATGTTACAAGTTCATCAGGACATTTCTACAATGATTAGGTAAGAAACTTCAGGATCCAGGCACCTGTGAATGATCAGCTCCGCCAGCTAGGGTGGACCAGCCATCAACACATGAGCCTTTGGCGGTTGGGGCATGTTTTCCAGACATGTCTTCAAGACATGCAAGATATCTACAAGAATGTTTAAAAACCACAGAAGGAAAAGAGAGAGCAGGAGAATGAGGAATTCACAGCAATTTTTCTCTGACAACAGATTCAGGATAAAATGGGATTACTTTTTGACTCAAGTTATTCTGGAAATAGAGTGAAGCCGTGCTGAAGTCAGTCAGCGTGTTGTACTGATTCCGTGTCTTCAGAGCCTTCATTAAAACTTTGTTTACCGCAGACAGAACCTTCTGCATTATGTCAATATTTTAAGAAAAACATTGGAAAGAAATGTTGCTTTTTCAATGATTTCTCTCCCTAATTAATATTTGAAGGAGAGAATTCCAGAACCTGCCAGGGGAAATAAAATCTATTGCCTAAAAAACAAGAAAGAAAAGGGGAAAAATGTGTTACTTTCAAACACACAACAAAGGCCCTCATTCAGACATACAGCAAGGGCGGCTCTCATTCCTCCGGGTACACATACCATTTTCTTTCTTCTCCTTTGTGACTCCTGGGGTAGCTGGCCAGTCTCCATCCAAGGAAAAAATGCACATCCCCAAACCGCAAGTATGTAGAACCTACAAGCTCAGTTTCATTAACACCACTTTGAAGAACAGATTTACAGGTACTTCTAATTTCTGGCATTTAATATGTGCTCACTGAAGAAATATACTTCTTTCTTAAATAAAATCAAGGAAGTCCAGCTGATACCCAGTTGAGAGGATGCCAGGACAGCCTGGCCTAGTGCCTATAGAACCACACTGTGAGTAATGAAGTAGAAAGGATTACTGTGGCTGGAAAAGGAGCCTGGTTCGATGCTGTGGAGGGAGTTGAGGAGGAGGCTGATGGGAGAGGAGAAAAAGGGACTGCCTAGGGAATCCTGGAGAGGAGGAGGGCGAGGGATTCAGAAAGGCTCCTGATTGACAGACAGCTGGTTGCTTTGAATGTTTGTCTCAGTGAAACCTGATTTTGAAGTCCTTGAGGTCTGCCTGTCGTTAAGTTTTGTAAGCATAGTATTGTATTTTCCTAAGTGCGAGTGATTTGCCACCTAAACCTCTCTGGCCTTGTTTGTGGAAAAGAGGAATGACTTGCTGTCCGAGTGAGATACCTGATTTCCTTTGTATAGGAGAATGGTTATTTTCAATTGAGTCTCGAAGTTCAGACTTCGTTGCCCTATTACTGAAGAGTCAAATCACTCGTTAGAAGAAGGTGTCTGTGTAGACAGATGACACCTAATTTTCTCAGGTTGAAAATCTGATCTTCTATCTCACTATAAGCATCCAGCTTTTGTTGACATGATCTTCCTGCCCACAGCCAGACCTCTGAAAAATTAGCAATTCTTCTTCAGTGCTAAGTTTTTAATCTCCTCATTTCTGTGTTCCATCAGTACCCGAAGCTTTCCAAAGCTCTGTGTGATGCTGCATTGAAGCTTCCATGTTTTCCCTTACGAAGGCACACAAATACACACTTGGTGTACATAGATGTAAGAGGTAAGCGTTTGGCACTTTCTGTAATTTGAGGAGGCTTAAGAAAACCTATCTACCCAAAATATGAAATGTAAGCATGCTCATGGGTAGACTAAGCTCATCACTTTTAAAAATGCACATTATCTTTAGTTAATGATATTTATAATCTTTAAATATTATTATTAGCTGGAACTTATTTTCTTCTATGAATTCAAGTTCAACAAACACCAACCACATTTTTTTGAAGTAAAGCTTATCTACTTAATTGGATTTTAAATAAATAATTGCCCTCATAGATGGACATCTTTTGGAATTGCAGACTGTTTGATAAAGGCTGATTGCCTTTTATGATGTTGAGAGCGGTAGAAGTCATTGGCAGTAGTTAGGGAAATACATGGTGGATGATCCCAGTGGAGTTCTTGTGCACAAGAATGTATTTATAATTAGTGCAACACATTGACAGCACCAAAAGAATACTAAAAATTAGCCGGGCGGTGGTGGGGCATGTCTTTAGTCCCAGCACTCTAGAGGCAGAAGCAGGTGAATTTCTGTGAGTTTGAGGCCAGCCTGGTTTACAGAGTGAGTTTACAGGACAGGCTCCAAAGCTATCAAACCTATACAGAGAAAACTTATTTAAAAAAAAAAACCTAAAACAAAACAAAAAAAGCTAAAATTTGTTTCAGCAAAACGAAGAGTAAAATAAGATTCATAGAGGATGCTCATCTAGCTTGATTATTGAATCAAATTTGTACAAATTTCTGTTGAAAAGTGGATGAAGACCCTTGAGAAAAAGTGTGATCCTGCTGAAAAACTGAGTAAGACAAGGCCAGAGTGAGAAAGTGAGAAACAGTTTGTGACCAGAAACCAAGCCTATGGGTGTCTGGTGAAAAGAAAGGAACGTGGGCATTGTTCGACAAAACGATGGAGGGGGGGGGATCATGGATGCTTTTTATCATGAAAATGTGAACATTTACCACTGTATAGCTCTTAAATGTTAACCAAAGGCCCATAGGTGGAAGGCTTGGTGCCAAGCCTGTGGCATTTGGGGAAAATCCTGGCTCCCCTTCTTTTCCTTCCTTACTATGTACAAAAATACCTTCCTTTTCTTTCCCCATGATGATGTAACTTGTTTTCCTGAGCAGATTGTGATGTACTGCCTTGCCATAGACCCAAACCTATAGGCCAACCTACTGTGGTCTGAAACCTCCACAACTATGACCCCAACCAATCTGCTCTGCTTACAAGTTGATTTATCTCGAGCACTTACGAAAATAGCAATGGAAAGCTAATGAGCACAACACAGCTGTCATATTACTAATCTGAGATATAAGGAAAACACTAAAGGACTCTGGGGGCAAACAGCAGGTCTTTGCACAGCAGATAAAACTGGCTTAGATTTGATGCATATGCTTGTCATAAGATTTTGTGGGGCCAATTGGATTTTTCTTGGTCCTCTGATACTTTGATTATTGATGACATTTTCAAACATTTCCTGATCCCTTGGATAGTAAGTATGCAGCTTGTTAGCAGGGGACTTCTAAGGTCAAGAGCTTTCAGCAGCTGGGTGAAGGGCATGAGGAAGATGTGGAACATCCCCTTGTTAAAGGATGTGGGTTCACAGGGGAGAATAAATCCTTGGGGTGTACTCAGTGAAAAGAGACGCTGTTCTGCAGGCACAGGGCAAAAGTTTGTGTGATTGCACCTTAATAATTGTACTGTGTTGCTGTTGCTTATGTCTTTTAAAACCGCTGAAATCTGGCCATGGTGGCAAAGAGCAGAGGCACCCACATGCCTCCAAACTCTGAGTGCCTCCAGTTCCGGATGCACTGTTCTCAAGGATTTTAATGGTAGTCACGGGATGACTCTTTGATTTCCCAGGACGGAGGACCTGGAGAAGGCTCCTCTGGAACGCAGAGGGGAAATGTACAAGGTCTCCTTTAGAGGAGGCTCTTAAGTGGCACAAAGGATTGAATTCAATGTTTTAGAATTGTTTTTTTTTTTTTTCCCAGATGGGTAATTATTAGGGGGTTATTGCAAGCAGTTGAATGAAAAGGCAATTGTGAGGACACTGGGGGATAAATGTGCCTTCACTGGGATTTGAGGGTTCGTACATTTGAGTCTTTGTTGTGCGTTCCTGGTAATGGGTTTCAATCCTTTATCTTTTGTGAAAATGTTCTTCAATAGTATATGATTATGCAGATGCATGGAATAAAACCTGCATTACAGAGTCAGTCTGTGCAATCCTTTCTTGTAGCGAATTTAAAGTCTCGCTGGCTTTATGTTGGCACAATAAGAATGCACAATGTAGCTTTTGCTCAAGATTTGCATATGAGTTGGGGTGTTTTTTGTTTGGTTTAATTTTGGCCATTTAAATAAAGAGAAGCCAAACACAGGCGTATCACCAAGACGAGCAAGTGAAATCTTGTGGAAAATAATCCACGTCACTGTTTTTTTAAAAATATTCTCTAATGTTGTTTTAAGTTCAATTACTATTAAAAGATTTTTAAAGATTGTATCTATGTAATACATATTATCCAGACTTGTGAGATATTTTCACTGAAATCAATCTATGTAAGTTACTTCCATAGAATATTACAATGATCCCCCTTCTGTATCTCTAACACATAGGAATTTTGTGGAAATTATACTTAATTTCATTTTATGCATCAATTTTCAAGATTGGCTGCAAACTCTCAGTAAGAGAAGCCATCATTTCTATGTATTTTTACTCTTACAGTAATGGTACAGCCGAGAGCTACCTCAGCATTTCCTGAAGGCTCTGTTATTTATAGTGATTACTGGATACCAGCAGCACAGAGAAAAGAGCCTTCAAGTACACATCAAGTGAACCTACTTCTAATTCTGCACACATCACCACTGAATTTAAGAAACTCAGTTTCTCTCCTGGAGTCTTGGTGATGTCATTATTAAACCAAAACTGTTGGGGGGTGAAGTTGCCTGAGGATGTTTGAACGACTAAAAGTGCTGGTTAGATAAGGCTCCATCCAGGTGTAAATTCCCATAGTTACACCAGCGAGGATACCAGACAGCAGTGAGGTATGTCGTCTGTAGGCTCTAAAGTCCAAGAGTATTTTTAGATTGGTAATTGGGGAAAGAAAAAAATGTTTCCATGAGTTTACAGTCTGTATTGGCTGTAGATAAGAGTGCTGAGGACTTTGGGGTTTGGAGAGAAGTCTTTGAACAAAGAGAAATATTCTTTGTTGCTTTGGGTTGGCTGAATTCATAGTCTGGAAAGTTTTGATGGAAACTGAGCAATGATGTCTGGTAGTCACCTGTGTTGCCATCAAAGTCAAAGTGTCAACGGACTTTAAGGGATGTGAAACTGTATTTTGTTGATGTCTTTAGCTATTAGTGGATGAATTTCCATATCTTTCCTCCCTTCTGTCCTGTAGCCACTGGCATTAAAGTTCTCAAGTGTAAGTAATTTTTTTTAACCAATACCATTCTACAAAAATGAGAAACAGCATGAGTAGACTGTTTAATTATTTTCTAGCCTCACTATTACATACACCACTTTTGCCTTTCTTCCTATAACTTAAGTGCCATTTATGTTGTGTTTGTATTAGTAATATTATTTTAGAATGAAATTCTGTCTTTCCACATTATTATTGTAGCTTAAATTTCCTGAGAGGAGAGAAGATATTTTAAAGACATACACTTGTGCTATCAGATTTAGAAGTGATGGAACTCCAAAGAATTTAAATTTACCTAGAAATGGCATGATGGGAGAAGGGAAAGGACAAGGTTCTCATGCTAGCCAGAGAAGGAAGATATTTCCCAGAGTTCTGATAACTTAGTAGACCACTTGCAGGACAGATTGGAGCCCAGACGATGATGTGCCAGTGACGGATGGTACCATACCTTGAACAGCTCTGCTTAGTTATGTGTATTTCCAACCCTCCCTTTAAAACTAACCCTCATGTCATAGCTGGATTGGAGGGTCACAAGACATCTTTATTCCTCTTCATAGTGCAACCATTGAATAAATCTTCTTTTTCTGCCCTTAACTGGTGCATTGTTGGGATGCCCAGAGTCCCAAGTTTTAACTCTAAGTGAGCCAATAATAATTGAATATAGGAATGTTTTATCTATCTAATTGGTAAATTATTTCAAAGTCTTTTTTCCAGAAGTTATTCTGTCATAATTTTATTTTTTTATTTAAAAAGCTTTTAATTTTGCATGCTAACCCCAGGTCCCCTGCCCTGCCCTTCTCCTGCTCCCCATCCTCCCTTCATTCCACCCCATACCCACTCCTCAGAGGAGGTAAGGCACAACCAAGCTTCTCCACCTGTATCAAGGCTGAGTAAGGTACCCTACCATAGGAAATAGGTTCCAAAAAGCCATACCCAGGATAAGTCCTGGTCCCACTGCCAGCCCCTTCCCAGCAGATCAAGTCAAAGAACTGTCACTCACATTCAGAGGGCTTAGTTCGATCTGTGCATGACCCCCTGCTATCAGTCCAGAGTCCATGAGCTCCCACTAGCTCGGGTGAGCTGTCTCTGTGGTTTCCCCAATCATGATCTTGACCCCCCCCACACTTGCTCATATGATCCTTCCTACCTCTCTTCAGCTAAGCTCCAGGAGCTCAGCCCAGCGCTTGGCTGTGGATCACTGCTTCTGCTTCCATCAGTTACTGAATGTAGGTTCTATGATGACCATTAGGATAGTCACTAATGGGATTATAGGGGAAGGCCAGTACAGGTACCCTCTCCACTATCACTAAGAGTCTTAGCTGGGGTCACCCTTTTGAGTTCCTGGGAATTTTTCTAACACCTAATTTCTCTGTAACCCCACAGTTGCTCTTTCTATCTATCAAGATTTCCCCCCCTCTCTCTCTGACAGAGTTTCTGCTTTATAGCTTTGTAGCCTGTCCTGGAACTAGCTCTTATAGACCAGGCTGGCCTCGAACTCACAGATTTCAGCCTGCCTCTGCCTCTTGAGTGCTGAGATTTGTTGTAGGGAGGCTGCTTGTTTGTTTCCTGGCTGCCCAGACTCCCAAAATAACCACACAGAAGCTATATTATTTAAATCACTGCTTGGCCCATTAGCTCTAGCTTCTTAATTGCTAGCTTTTACATATTAATTTAACCCATTTCCATTAATCTGTGCATCACCACAGAGGTCCTGGCCTACTAGCAAAATTTCAGCAGCTCCATGGCTTCTCCTGACTCCACCGTCTTCCTCCCAGCATTCAGTTTAGTTTTTCCCACTTAGCTAAGTTCTGCCCTGCTGTAGGTCCAAAGCAGTTTCGTTATTCATTAATGGTAATCACAGCATACAGAGGGAAATCCCACATCAGGGATTAAAGGCATGCACCATCACTGCCCAGCATCTCTTTCATTGTTCTCCTGTACACAGAGACTGCTTTTTCATTCCCCGCCATCCAGACCTGGATAATCACACAGAAACTATATTAATTACAACACTACTTGGCCAATAGCTTAGGCATATTTCTGGCTAACTTTTATATCTTAAATTAACCCATTTCTATTATTCTGTATTGGCATGAGACTGTGGTCTACCAGGTAAGGTTCCTGCATGTCCTTCCCCTTTGGCAGCTACATGGTATCTCCTTGATTCTGCTTAACTTTCTCTATATACATCTATCCAGATTTCCTACCGGGCTTTGCTCTGCTACGTCACTGACCAAAACAGCTTTATTCATTAACCAATGGTGATAAAACATTTTCAGAGCATACAGAGGGGAATACCACATCACTCTCTCTCTTCATCCCTCCCCGAACTCAGCCATCTCCAGCCCTCATGTTCCTATCCTCCATACCCTCCGTTCTACTCCCTTTCCCAGTTTACCAAGGAGATCTTAACTATTTCTCTACTGGGGTCTTTCATGTGTGTTCCTCTTAGGTTCTTCTTTATTTTTTATTTTGGTTTTTTGAGAAAGGGTTTTTCTGTAGCTTTGGAGCCTTTCCTGGAGCTAGTTCTTGTAGACCAGGCTGGCCTTGAACTCACAGAGATCTACCTGCCTCTGCCTCCTGAGTGCTGGGATTAAAGGTGTGCACCACCACTGCCTGGCCAGGGTCTTCATTTTTACCTAGCTTCTCTAGGATTGTGAATTGTAGCCTGGTTATCCTTTGCTTTATAGCTAATATCTACTTATGAGTGAGTACATACTGTGTTTGTCTTTCTGGATCTGGGTTACCTCTCTCAGGGATTTTTTTTCTAGTTTCATCCATTTGCCTGCAAATTTCAAGATGTCATTGATTTTTACTGCTGAGTAATCCTCCATTGTGCTAATGTACCACATTTTCTTGTTCATTCTTTTGTTGAGGGGAATCTAGGTTGTTTCCAGGTTCTTGCTATTACAAATAATGTTCCTATGAACATAATCAAACAAATGTCTTTGTAGTATGATTGTGCATCCTTTAGGTATATGCCAAGGAGTGGTATTGCTAAGTCTTGAAAAATTGATTCCTAGTTTTCTGAGAAACCACCTTAACGATTTCCAAAGTGACTACACAAGTTTGCACTCCCACTAGCAGTGGAGGAGCGTTCCCCTTACTCCACATCTCCAGCATAAGCTGTCATCAGTGTTTTTTATCTCAGCCATTCTAACAGGTATAAATGTTATCTCAGAGTTGTTTTGATTTGCATTTCTGTGAAGACTAAGGATGGTGGTGTTCCTTAAATGTCTTTTGGCCATTTGAGCTTCTTCTGTTGAGAATTCTCTGTCTAGATCTGTACCTTATTTTGGATTGGATTATTTGGTATTTTAAAGGCTAGCTTCTTGAGTTTTTTAAAATATATTTTGGAAATCAGTCCTCTGTCTGATGTGGGGTTGGTGAAGATCTTTTCTAATCCCATAGGCTGCCATTTTGTCTTAGTGACCATGTCCTTTGCCTACAGAAGCTTCTCAATTTCAGAAGTTCCCATTTATTGATTGTTGTTCTCAGTGTCTGTGGTACTGTTGTTATATTTAGGAAGTGATCTGCTGTGCCCATGCATTCAAGGCTGCTTCCCACTTTCTCTTCTACCAGGTTCAGTGTAACTGAAATTATGTTGAGGTCTTTGATCCATTTGGACTTGAGTTTTATGCATGGGGAGAGATATGCATTCTTCTGCATGTTGACATCCAGTTATGCCAGTACCATTTGTTGAACATGCTTTCTTTTTTCCATTGAATAATTTAAGCTTCTTTCCAAAACTCTGGTGTTCATAGGTGTGTGGATTAATATCAGGCTCTTCAATTCAATTCTATTGATCCATGTGTCTTTTTTATGCTAGTACCATGCTCTTTTTTTATTATTATTATAGCTCTATAGTAAAGCTGGAAGTCAGGGATGATGATGCCTCCAGACGTTCCTTTATTGTACAGGGTTGTTTTATGCCAGTAATTTTAAATTTTAAGTATAGATGGGACACAGTGAATGGCATTTGTCTAGAAAACTGTACAGACTTTCATCATTTGGAGGAAAATTAATCTCTCATTTAAAATGTTAATGATTGTTCTCAGCCTTCATCTAAAAGACTTCTTTTTAGAGCAGACTGAAATCATTACAGAAAGCTACAACTGGTCAAAATACAGTGACCAACTGACCATGGAGTGTCTGTCCCCAAATGATAATTTAGAGCACAGTCCTTATATTTGTGGCTCAGGGAAATCATAGAAGAGTGGGAAGGGGTCTAAGAACCAGAGGACCAGGACAACTGCTGTGAGATAGTCTCCACTAAAAGCAAGACAGAAGAAAGGCTATGAAGTGAGAGGAGAGTGGGGAAGAGGAAGTGGATCTGGGAGTAGCTGGGGAAATATGGAGGGGTGAATGTAATCATACTGTAAAGATACAAAGTATGAAATTCTAAAAGGAATTAATAAAGTAGCATTATTGAAATAATAAATACATAAAAATATTAAGGTCTAAAATAATTTTTAAAACTTATATATTTTATTGTAGTGGATTCAATAATACTAGTGTGCTGTGGGAAGGCATTTATGCAGTACTTCGAGTTCCAGAAGATGAATGAATGCAACCGTATTGCTATCCCTGTGGGTTCTACAATCCCAACTCAGCTCAAATCTCTTGGCTGTTTTCTTTTAGTTCTGTACAGTCTAGTTTGTGTGTTTTTATCTTAGTTCCCAACCAGGAAATCAAACAGACTCCTTTATAAGTTTGGGAATTTTCCTCTCTATGTAGTTTTCTTCTTCATGTTACCCAGTTTTACAGATTCTGCCAGTGTCTTCTACCTTAAACACTGCGTTTTATTTACACTCACCAAGGCTTCACTTTTCTGAGTGCTACTGCTCACTGCCAGGATTTGGATAATGACCCTGGTGGAAGGCTGAGGCGAATGTGCAGCTGCTCTGTGTGGTTCTTTTATCTCAATGACCAAATAATGCATTATCTGTAGTGTCCACTTGACAATAGTGGCTTCTTGTGTCTGTGTAATTCAAAATTGTTGACCATAAGAAGTTCACAGGAGGACCAGTACATCATGGAATTTCCTGGGTTCTCTTGCCAGCTTTGCTGGGTTAATAGCTATATGTCTTTAAAGGTATAAATATAGATATGGAAAATTTTGGTCCCAGAATTCCCTAACTTTTCTCATTTAGAGGTATAACTGTTTGGCATATAAGTGATTGAATTTCACCCATTACTTGTGCCATATTTTTAACCTTCATTTTATGTGTATGTGGGGGTTGTATGTGCATGTGTTTGGGGCTGCATGTACTTGTGCTCATGTTCATAGACCAGAGGAGAATATCAGTGATTCCCTTGTCCCTCTTCACCTTATTTCTTTGAGGTAAAGTCTCTACATAAACCTGGAGATTACCTTTTTTTTGGCTAGGTTGGCAACCAGTTAGCTGCACTTCTGTTTCTTTCTCCCATGGTATTGGGGTAAGAGTCATGTGGGAGACCATGCCTGGCTTCTAATATGGATGCTGGGATCTGAACTCAGTTTCCTATGGGAGCATAATTACTCTTAACCACTAACTCCCTTCAACCCTTTAGCCTTCATGTTTAACAGATTCTTCTACTTATCTTTTCTTGCCTTTGGGACACCAAAATTTTGACTATGTATTATTTATTTCAGAAGCAAGAACTGGCCTATACTTCTAAATAATGTTCAAATATTTCAAAAAGTAATTTTAAAAATCCTTGGGAAGAATTATTTTCTCATTAGCATCATGTTCCCCAATTTTTGCTTGGAATTCATTCTAAGCTTAAATGTGTGTATGCTAACTTCATTATAAACCAAGTTCTCAGCTTTTTAAATGATTAATGTGGCAGGCAGTGAAGTAGGCAGGGCCTTTGGACATGGATCTGGTACCAGCTCTACCCTGAGTAGTGCATGATAGTTGACAAATCATTTAGCATGTTTTGTGTTAATGTCCCCAAATCTTAATGGCCTAGATGTTTGCTAATAGCCAGTTCTGCTGTAAGTTTTATCTGGGATCTTTTGACACTTGAAATGTCTGTCTTTCCCAATATTGCTGCATCAGGTTCAAGGAAATTATAGTCATTATAAATGTTATTTTATTACAGTCAGCAAAGGGGGAGGGAAATAATCTATTATATATAAAAGCCATTTGAAAAAATTTGAAGTGCCTGAGTATAATTTATATCATTTATTATTATTATTATGATCATGATGATGATGATTTCAAGGGAGAAATATTCACCAGTTCTTTATTATGTGTTTTATATATAATACATATTGAACATTTTCATATTTTATATTACTGGAGAATGAAAATGAAAGTCAAAACAACTTTGCATCATGGAAAAAATGCAAACGGCCTCTTTTCAAACTGTAGCCTTTTCTGAGAATCTCCCCTCGCCTTTAATCTGGATTTGACCCCATCTTGGGCCTAGACTGTCACTGATTCACATACTTTAGAAAGCTGCGTTCATGCATTTCATTGTACTTGTCAACCTAGAATTGAAAGGAACCCTGATTGGATATTGTGAATGATGTAAACATTACATCACCATATCTGCACAACAGCAGCTCAAGTTCTGATAAGCCACCAATAATTATAAATCTAGATGACTACTGTACATCATATGAGAGAGTCGTTTAAGAAATTTGGTAACCTGAAGATATGGCTTAGATAGTAGAATGCTTATTGAGCATGCATGAAGGCTGAGGTTCTATATAAACTGTCTGTGATCGCGTGCCTGGAATCCTTGCACTTGGACTGTGAGCAGTCATAGCAGAAGATCAAGTTCCATGGTAAAGAACTGGAGTACAGCCTGGGCTACCTAAGAACCTGTCTAGAAAGTGAGTGTGAGAGACAGAGAGAGAGAGAAAGAGAGGAGGGGAGGGGGAGGAAGGAAGGTAGACAGAAAGAGAGAAGGAAAGAAAGAACAAAAGAGGGAGGGAGGGTTGGAGGCAGAAAAGAAAGAGTTGAGAAGGAAAGGAAAGGAAAGGAAAGGAAAGGAAAGGAAGGGAAGAGAAGACTGAGGAGTTTTTTATTTTAGGATCAGAGTTGAGAACATTGTCAGCCCTGACCTCATTCTGTAACTTGATCAGGCCACTCTTTTCCTTTCCAAGTCTGTGACTACAGTGGTGTGTGTCCTGATTTCAGCGCTGTGACTACAGTGGTGCGTGTCCTGATTTCAGCGCTGTGACTACAGTGGTGCGTGTCCTGATTTCAACGCTCTTTCTGTAATTTTCACTTCAGATAGTACATGCTTCAACCAAACAGTTGCTTTCCTTATGACCCTCTCTGTTCACATTATCCAAAATAGACTCATTACGGCATTTTACTCTCTCTATTTTACATTTTAGCTCCTTATCATTATCCTTCCCTTGTTTATTGGTGTCTTTTTTTTTTTTTACTCTCCACCTCCCCAACAGCCTAGACTGTACATGACTAAGAGGTGCCACTCAAAGAATTTTTTTTAATAAAATAAGAGATTAAAGTAAAAGAATTAGAGACTGATTATCTTTCCTTCTACTCTCCCTCTCCCCAAAGTCAGACAAAAGGTTTTTTTTTTTTAATTTCAATATTCTGTTCATTAATTCAGAAAATATTTATGGATTTGAGCATTAATTTAGGCCAGAATTCATGATATATAAAAATTAACATTTTCCTTGCTAAAAATTATTTATAGTCAGAAACCTTGAATTAGATTGAATGAATTGTGTAACAAAAAAGACAAAGAATGTTAGCACTGAAACACTGTAACTGTAAATACCCAACTGTGAGTTACAAAACACCCTCTGATAGGTGGCATGGCTGTTAAGAAGTATTCACTTTCAGTTGAGGCAGGAATAAGCCCCTCTTCTGGGCTTTGTTGACTCCCCATGGGAGAAGTGGGAACTGTGGCTGATATGTAAAATGAAGAAAAAAATTTTTAAAAAAGCCAAATAGCAAAATAATTTTAAAAAGTATTCACTTACATCCTCTTCTGCAGAAGTACTGTGTGACCCTTGTTTTTTAATTAATTAATTAAATTTTTAAGAAAAATTATCTTTTCTCATTTTACATAGCAGTCCCAGTTCCCACTCTCTCCCCTCCTCCTGCTCCCTCCACCTTCCCCCTCATTCTACCCCAATCCACTCCTCAGAGAAGGTAAAGTTTCCCATGAGCAGTCAACAAAGTCTAGCTCATCACTTTGAGGCAGGGCCAAGGCTCTCCCCATTATATCTAGAATAAGCAAGGTATCCCTCCAAAGTGAATGGGTTCAAAAAGCCAGTACAAGCAGTAGGGATAAATCTTGGTCTCACTGGCAGTGGCCCCTCAGTCTGCCCCAGTATACAACTGTCACCCACATTCAGAGGACCTAGATTGGTCCTGTGCTGGTTCCCTCACTGTCAGGCTGGAGTTAGTGGGCTCCCATAAGCTCAGGTAAACTGTTTCACTGGGTATCTCCTTGATGGTCTTGATCTCTTTGTTGATATTCTCACTCCTCCCACTCCTCAGACTTTGTGAGCTCAGCCCAATTCTTCACTGTGGGTCTCTGCATCTCTTTCCATCAGTTGCTGGATGAAGGTTCTAGGATGTCATCTAAGATAGTCATCAATCTAATTATCAGTTCAGGCACCCTCTCCACTATTGCTTAGGGTCTTAGCTGGGGTATTCCTGGGAATTTCTCCAGTACCAGGTTTTTTGCTAGTCCCATAATGGCTCCCTTAAACAACATATCTCTTTCCTTGCTCTCCACTTCTGTCCTACCCCCATCTTGACAGTCCTGTTTCCTCAAGTTCCCCTCCCTGCTCCACTTCTCCCCCCTCCTCCCCTTCTGCCTTCCCTTCTTTCCCCCACACCCACACTCCCAATTTTCTCAGGAGATTTAGTCTAATTCTCCTTCCCAGGGGGATCTGTATATGTTGACTTCTTCTAGTTCAACCATGTTGTTTGTGGAAGGCAGAGAAATGCTAGCTAAACAGACACAAGAAATGTGAAATTTCCTTGCCTGCCTGCCTTTGTCTTTCACAATTCTGTCATCATCAGTAGGGGATCATCCATAGCCAGTGGGCCCTGTTCCCTCAGCCTCAGACCAGGCTCAGGATGAGTCTGTAAGAATCAAACCTGAGTCCAAAGCACAGCAAGTACACCTTGAAGGAACACATCCAGAGCGGTAGGAATCAGCTCTGTCTATACTATCCACAGATATATGAATGAGGATAAATTACTACAGTTAAAGCCACTGATTGAGAAGGAAGTGATTTGTTATGATTAAGGAATGTAAAAATCACTCCTGTAAAGTCCCGAAGCAGTGCAGAAACACTAACTACCTTAAGAAAATTAAATTGCGTGGATCCCAGGTTTTATGCTATTGAAAATGTGCGCTAACTAGGAATGCTGCAGTAGTCCTGCAAGCTAACAGGAAGTAAGACATTTTACCAAATACTTATGCAAGGAAAGGATGTCACTGTTCATCTCCTCCTTCCAATGTCAAGCCAACTTAGCATGCTGTCGATGAACTTAGGATTGACCAGTAGTATTACACCCTTTTTTGCCATGCCCACTTAGAAAAAGACTAAGAAAAACTGATAGTAGTTCATACTTATTGAAGGCTCTCTCTGACAGGCCTGTTTCAGTTCATCAAATGTTTGTATTATTCTTCCCACTTTACAGATAAGAAAATTAAGGTACTGATCATTTATGAAATTTTCCCAAGGTCCAAGAGCTGGACAGTACCATAGTTGAAATTCTACCAGGTGACATGGGCAGTATGACCCTGGAAAAGGCAGGATTCACACACTTCTGGAATTTTCAGCCTCGTTTGTAACTCACATAGGATAGGTTCAGAAACATTTGATTTCTCAGGACTATTTTCTTCAAAATTTTAAAATAGATCAACATCATTTTAAGTACTATTGTTTTGGCAATCCAAGGTTTGCTGGATGCAGGGATTCTGATTCTGGCTCTTTTCAGTGAACCGTGGGACTTGACTGCTAGACTTCTGTCTTGCTATAGAGCTGGCAGTGCAGTGTCAAAGGTCAGGCCACAGGTGATGAGGAAGGGGTGCAGGCCTGAAAGACACTTAGATAAATGACCTGAGACAGCTGATTGGCATCTGTCTTACCCCTCGTGATAGCTGGCTAGGAAATAGCGTTTTAATAATGGGACAGATGTGGAGGTGGCACTGACAACTCTGCTATTCATTTATTTATTTTATAAATGCCACCCGGAGTTGCCATTCTTCATGATATGAGTGCACCTCATTTTAATCTATAGATATGTGTCTTCAGGAAGTATCTGTTCAAAATCCAGTGTTTTCTGTTCTGGGTTCTAAAACAATAATGAATGTTTCATTTTACCGGCAATGCAAAGAGAAGCTCTGAAGATGAACTATCCATCTTAGGGCATGCAAGCACTGGAAACTTTAGCCCCAGCTAATGTGCCTCTTCCTGAGCTACAAAGGAAGTCATTGGAATCAAATGAAACAAGAATGGACTGGTCTTAGTTCCAACAGTCACCTAATGGGAGCAAGCATAGTTCAGTGTGTTTACATCAGGTCACCATGTTCCTCTGTTCAAGCACTCAGAGGATTCTGAAACAGAAGAGACTTTGCTGTCATCGGGATAAATATCTGTTTGTTTTTTGAATTCCCTCTGGCGGAGGAATGAATCTCTTCAGAGCATCACCAAGGCCATACCCAATACTTACTTCTTCAAATTTGTCGCAGGCTTCCCCATGTCACTGCCATCCACTCGTGACTCAAGTCTGCATCAAAGACTCCTTCTTGCCCTGCTGTTTCATGCCTAGTCATCACCAAGTTGTGCCAGATGTGCCCCGAAGAGTCTCTATCTCTTGTGCTTAATTCTCACAGACGGGTTCTCAGACACATGACCTGTGGTCCTGACTGATTCTCAGGCCCCTTGAGCAGGGTTTCTGGCTCTAGTTGTCTGTATCTTTTCAGTCTCAGTAATGATTTTTTTTTGTACAATTAAGCCTATGCTTCCTTCTATAAAACCCTTTAGTGGATCTTCACTGTGCTTAGAGATACCTAGTCTTTGTCTTTGTACTCTGTTAGCTTCATCTCCTTATAATGAGTTTATCCCTGGGAAATTATAGATCAGTCCCATTGGTTTTTGAGATTGCTGTAAGTACAATAGGAGAAGACATGTCAGTCACTTAGAATAGCATTTAACACATAGGTCTATACTTTGAAAATTTAAATTATGTTACCACTGTGGTTTATCTACCCATACTTGTTCTATTAGAGTCCAAGAGCAGGAGCTCTGCCTGGTTTTTTCAGTGGTCCGCTGTCTGGAAAATATGTTAATGCATAGTTTACAAATTAAACATACACTGGATGAAATCCATCCTGTCTACAGCAATCTAATTTTCGTGTTATGTCCCAGGTTATCTCGCTCACAGCTCATCCAAATGTTGGCCTTGTCACACTCGTATTTCACTAATGAGTTATACTCTCTATGTAATTTTCAGTAGTCACATTTATCTTTGTATGTCTTGGCTGTAGTCAGTGAATACATTGAATTTGAAGTATTTTTTATATTTGAAATTCTAAAAATTTTTTCTTAAATCTTAGTCATTTGAAAAAGTTACTTTTGAACCTCTTAACATATTTTATATTTCAGTTTTTCAAAGGCTGTTTCTTTTAAGAAAACTCAGACTATAAAAGGGTCCCAATTGGAAAAGAATTAAATGAGGATGTGCTTTTTATTTACTAGGTTTATTTTACTTAGAACATCCTTGCATTTACATAGTGTGTAGCTTTAAAAAAAAGCATCACTGCGTGTTTGCTTTTTAAGAAGCACGCCTGGTGGCTGGAATGTCATGATTTGTCTATAACATTGCTCTTCTTCTTTACTGATAAAGGAATTTGATTTTCTTAAATGAATTCTGGGATTCCATGCAGGAACAACTCTTTAAATTTTATCACTATGCCAGCACATACATACACTTTTCGTCAATTGAATCTGGCTAATGGAAAGGGCTTTGTGTTTGGATCCGAGGGAGAGATTTGTAAGAGGAAAGCACCCATACTGGCAAGATTTCATGACAAGGGACTTAAAAATCAGCTTGTAAAAACCTAAGTCAAATTGATGCCCTGAGCTAGTGGCAAAACTCCCATGTGATAAATCATCCTGAAAGAATGTTCCTGAACAAAGATGATTCTCAACCAGGCAGCCTTCTGTACAGCATTTTGTAAACTGTGATTGGTGGGCAGGCCCAGATGAACACAGTGGTGAATGGTAGTCTTGCAACGTTAAGTATTTTTGTGGTGTCTAACATTAAGGAGGTGGTGGCATGGATTATTCTGTATATTTGCTTAGTTTGGACAGGTGATCCAGTCTTTGAGGTTGGAAAACAAGAAGATAGCTTCTAAAGTTTTGAGGAAAAATTTTGCTTTAGTAATCTAGACGTTTATTGTAGTTTGATCAGGAAGCTGTTCACAATTTAGCAAGACCTAAGGGGATTTTCTTCTTACATATAAGGATTTGGAGTTTTCTTGTAATTTTAGCTGGAGCTGTTTTGAAAGCAGCTCAATGATCCATCCTACTGGTGCCTTTTTCCTCCCATGGGGATGAGGGTTCTATGAGGAAATTTCCGTGGGTCTTTTACTTTCCCCTTTCTACTTCAGTTAATCATAATATTACTGTAGTACATCAAAAAAGGTCTTAAAGTAGAGGTACAATATTTTATTTCTGAAATGAGTTCAGCTGTCTGTGTAGGCTTTATTTTTCTGCCTTTTCTACTTGGTTTCTGTACTGCTTTCAGAGATATCTCAAAAAGAGATTTGATGCTGTTGTTAGTTGCTTGCTTCCTGGCCTAATATACTTGTCCCTTGATAGGCTGGCCAACCAGCGATATGCACAATGGAATTTTAAACTCTCAGATGTGTGTCCATGTGTCTGCAGTGTCCCCTGGAGTCTTACTCATCCTTCTGGACATGTCTCCTTTCTAAAGTTTATTTATTCATGCTGTCTAAGTTTCATACCTTCTGATAAGCTGTCTACTCTCACACAAATCATCTAAACAGACATTTTACACTCCTGCTTCATAGTAAACTCATTTCTCTCTGCTGCAGGTAGAATAAAGACAGCCCTAAAGACATATTTTCTCATTACTGGAACCTATAAACACATTGCCTTCTTATTTATTTATTTTTCCTGGGTTTCCACATGGACATGTTGACTTTCTTATAGGGCATAAAGGACTTCGCAGATATAGTTAAAATTATAATTTTGAGGTGAGGAAGTTATTTCAGATTTTCTGAACTGGACAATCATAATGTCTGAGAAGATAGAGGCTAAGGTCAGTATGCAACTGTCATGATGGACGGAGACTTCAGAGTGGTGCAGTTTCTGCCTTTGTAAATGGAAGAATATCATAAATTTCCAGATACCAGCTATCTACAGAATCTAGAATAAGGGAGGAATGGATTGGTCATTTAGTCTCCCTAAAGAACACAATACTCTGGTCACCTTGGTTTTAGACCAGTGAGAGACATTTGGGCTTTATCATTTCCAGAGGTGTAATCTAATACACCTGCTTTACTTCCAACCATCAAGTTTATGATCATCAGTTACAGCAGCAACGGGAAAGTAATAAGATTGTTATGATTGGGTAGTGAGACACTGACATAACAAACACGTACAATGCCAGAATGACCTGGGGTTGGTCCACGGACAGAGGCTGGAGGATATTAAAGAAAACAGTAGCCTCGCTTGTCTTCAACACAGTCCAGGCAAGAATGTAGATGCAATTACCTCTGGCATTGAGGGATCAAAAGGCAGAAAAGAGCATTGTAGAGAACACCTATGTTGTCCTAAGCAATGGTTAGGTTATGAACAGAGAGTGGGCAGACAGATAGCAAAATGTTGTTGGTGAAGGACCAAAGGAGACAAGAAACTTGCTGTTTAAACTGGAGAGGAGAGGGTCTTTGTTATAGTATGTCTGAAAACTTAGTTGAATTGTGGTCTTGAAATTATATGGAAAGCAAAATTTATACATTATGAACTTTATTTGCTGATTTCTAAACTAATGGCTAAAGGCTCACCTTAGTTTTTTTTTGTTGTTGTTATTGGGCTTGCATGTTTTTTGTTTTGTTTTGGAATTTGCAGTAGAGTGTGAAATGAAGATGAATTGAAGAAGGAGCTACTAGATAAGAATAGATGATTTCAGGAAATTTTAGCAAGTCCAGATTGTAAAAACTCTTTGTCACTGTATGAACAGGATTAAGAGCTTAGCCTATAAACTAACAACCAGGGAGCTTTCATGGGACAGACCTAGGCACTCTGCATATATATTATAGTTATGTAGCTTGGTCCTCTTGTGGGACTCCTAACAGTGGGAGCAGGGACTGTCTCTTATTCTTTTACTGACTTTTGGCACCCTATCCTCATACCAGGTCACCTGACCCAGCCTTAATACATGGGGAGGTGCTTAGTCTTACTGCAAACTGATATGCCATGTCTTGTTGATAGCCATGGGAGATCAGCCATTTCCTGAACAGAAATGGAGGAGAAGTGGATTTGGGGGGGTGGGAACAGAGCAGAGTAGGGGGAGGGACTGGGAAAAGAGAAGGGAGGGAAAATTGGGTCTGGCATGTAAAATAAATTTTTAAAAAATGCAAAGAAGGGAGAGTTGGATCTACTCAGTCACACAGGGAGATCTTTGAAGAGACTAGAATAATGTTTATTGGTTTCTCAGCCATGCACACAATCTACAAGCACAGAGAGGATTATGTAAGAAAGAGCTGTTGAAGAATCTAATGAGATCCATTTCCTGAACTCACATGGAACCTCCCAGGATCTTAAGGACATCTGGCAAACATGAAACACTGGAAGCTTTGCACGCCAGGGACACAGAGAGCTTTTCATGAAACGAAGTGTCAGACTCACAAAATTAGGCAGGCAGGACACGGATTGAACAAGGTGTGTTTGCCCATCTGTAGACATGTGCTACCATACATCCTAGAGAACATACGATTCACACGCCAGTTCCAACACCCAGAGGACACAGACCTCGATGAAAGGACAACTCCCAGTTCTCGGGATCTGCTGTTTGGCTGTCTTCATCTTTCACTTGGCTGTACTCCTTTTGGTAGGCATGTTTTCCTTTTGCATTTTCTTTCTGTATAATGGGACATCTGTGTGACCTCATTCATGTCCCAATGTTTATTTGGGACCAGATCACTTATTGTCCAATTTCACAAGCTCCCAGATGCAGGACCGTTTCTGGTCACACTCATACGTGATTTAGATGACTGAGGTGATGAGACTGAGGAATGCAGAGCTAATGAGTTTAGAGATGCTGGACTCTGAGTTGATGTATTAGGTGAAAACATTTGGAAATATTGGGAGAGGATGAATTTATTTTTCTTAGGGGATCAGTGTGATGTGAATCATTATAGACCAAAGGTCAGACTGAGGTAGGCTGGCTAAGATCCCCAAAGGTGGTTATGTTTTAATTACCCAAACCTGTGAATAAGTTTTGTCATAAAGCAAAGGAAAATTGTTGTTACATATGGACTTAAAGTTATTAATTACCTGAATTTAAGACCTGTTTATGCCTGAAGTTATTTGATTTTTATGTTAAAATTATGATATCTGGCTTATTTTTGTTTATATTTCTCAGGTTTACTTACATTTCTTTTATTTTCACACTTTCTGAATAGTTTCTTAGGTGTATACAATATAGTTTTGGTTCTTTCTTGAGGATATGATTTAATATATTAATTTTATCAGACTTGATAGATTAGGTCAACGCCACATGATTTGAAGTGGCAGACATTCTTCAGTTTCTGTCTCACTATCAGTCTATTTAACGCTGAGCACTTCAGGCCTTGCTGTTTATGTATACGTTTGCAAGCATATCTACTTCCGGTGTTTAGGATTTTTTTCAGAACCACTTAAAAAGTTGGTTTGTGTCTTATTTTTAAATATATGTATTTTGGGGATATAACATTTAAGCAGAAAGGGGCACAGAATGTGCTAGCCTCAGAGAATTCCAATTAATCAGAAATGCTCATATAACTCTTTTCCAGGTAAGAAAATTGACTGTTACCCGGGCTCACAAGTCACCCAGTAACTATCAAAACATATTTGTTTTCAAAAACAAAGCTATGATTCTGGTTTTTAAAACTAGAGAAGTGTCACCTGTAATTGAGACTTAAATATTATACTTAGCATCAATTTCTAATCAGTCTTATGTGTATGAGATTCAGCTTTATTACTTTAAATAGTATAGTTTTTCTCATTTATTTATAGTATTCACTTCTATGACTCTAATGTCATTTATTTATCTCTTGTTTCTGATGAGCTTTTGAGTTAATTACAGGTTAACTCTAATGCTGGTTGTGCTTGATATATGCTCGCTGTGTTTGATGTTAATCCTTCTTAATCTTACATATCTTTCTTCATATATACAAATATATATGAAAAATTTATACATATTTATATAATATTTATATAATAATTTATATATATTTCCGTATATATGGAAATCTTCCTCTCTCTACAATATTCAGTCTCTATTCTCTCATGTGTATATCCTGACTACAGTTTTCCCTCATTCCACCCCTTTTGGTTCCCCCCACTCACCCAGCTTCACTTCTCTTCTCTTTGCCTTTAGAAAAGAACAGGCCTCCCAGGGATATGAACTGAGCACAATGCAACAAGATACAGTAAGAGTAGGCACAGACTCTCATATCAAGGCTTGATAAAGGCAACCCAGTAGGAGGAAAAGGGTTCCAAGAGCAGGGAAAAGAGTCAGAGACATATCTACTCCCACTGTTAGGAGTCCCACAAGAACATCAAGCTACACACCATAATGTATATGCAGAGGACCTAGCAGAGACTCATACAGGTTCTGTGATTGCCACTTCAGTCTCTTTGAGTACCTATGATCCTGCTTAATTGATTCTCCGGGCCATGATCTCCTGGTGTCTTTGAACTCTCTGGCTCCTACAATTCATCCTCTTCTTCCATCTGGTTTCCTGAGCTCCAAGGGGAGGAAACATATGAAAGGCTTCAATCTGGATTCTCTCTCTACCTGATGTTTAGTTGTGGGTCTCTGAAGATCTGTTCCTATCAGCTGCTGGGGCAGCCTCTCTGGTAATGACAGGGCTAGTCACTGATCTATGAGTTTATCAGAATATCATTAGGATTCATTTATTGATGTATTTTTCTTATTCTAGGTTTCTGTTTGATCCCTTACCCTTAATTTTTTACATGACCCCAGGTATATAACCATACAAAATAAGTATAGAAACTAAACATTTAGTGATAATAATTCATAATCAAATTTATTTTAAAACAATTTTCTTGTATGCTATATGTATTATTTTAACATTTGTTAAAGACAAAAGCAAATTTACATGCTAACGAGGTAAATATTTGTTCATTGTCACACAAAAAATTAATTCTAGTGAACAGTTGACCCCACATGATGTAGAGCTTTTGCAATATTTTTCAGAGTTGATCAACATTTTTATTTCATAATCATCTATGCAGAGAACACTATTTTGTACAAACATATAAAACAAAATGGCAGAAGTGTATTTAGAATTATTTCAGAACTTGTTGAAAATTCTGTTCTATTCCTAAATCAAAACACATTCAATGATGCTTTTAAAAAATTTAAATTAAAAACTCAAATAAATTTTAAAATAAAATATTCTAATATGCTAAGATAAGGACTGGAATAAGGACAGGACTAGGGAATCCCTGCTTAATGAGTAGGAAAATATATAATTTGATAATGAAAATATTTTGGATTTAGACAGAGGTGGTGATTATCAACACATTGGCTATTCTAAATGCTACCAGAGTATTTGGCTTAAAATGCTTGGTCTTTCTTATGTAAATTTTACCATAATAAAAATATCAGAATGATTTATCTAATAAAAAAGTGGGATGTTGTTTCAGGTAAATTAGCAACATTAGTCTGAGGTGATAGCTGGTGTCACTTAGGTGATAAGGCTTTAATAGTGTTCTAATGAGGTCAATCAGCCATCAGTGGAAAACAAATCCTTCATTTAGTCCCTTTTGTGGTATGATCTTCCAATGTCTTCTGGAATTTGATTTTATAACATTAATATTTGCAACTAGCCCATGAATGATAGTGGAATGAATTTTTGGATTTTTCTAAGGTTTAGCCTCATAAAATGAATCAGAGAATATTCACTTTAAAAATATCTGACTAAAACTGTAGAATATGGTGATTTTCTGTCCTTTGGACCCTTGTAGAACCATCTGTAAAGGTTTATAATGAGTGTATTTTAGGCTGCTGTGTTCATTGTGATTAGTACATAGTTATTTAGAATTTATATTCTGTCTTGAGTTGGGTTTGTTAGTTTAACATTTTCTAGGAAATTGTCTTGTCTGTCTAGGGTTAAATTGGTATCATAGTACATTTTCATAGTATTTCTAATTTTATTTTGAATTTCATATGCATCCTAATTTATGTTTTAATCTTATTTTAAGTGCTGCACATTTGTGTTTTCTTCTTCATCTGTACCAGCAACCTAGATGACTGTGAATTTTGTAATTTTATTGTTTTCTAAGAAGCAGTATTCTTTTAACTTGGCTGACTCTCTCTCTCTCTCTCTCTCTCTCTCTCTCTGTCTCTTTCTGTCTCTCTCTCCTCTTGTGGGGATTGAGTCTTCGGGTCTCACTATATCACCTTAGCTTATCTCAACCTTGTGATCTCAGTCTCCTAGGTATGGACATATTGTGACTGATGTTAGCTTCTTATGTTTTACATTTTGTTCATTTTTTTAGCTTTCCTCTTTTTCCAATATAAACATGTCTGGCAATAGACATCCTCTTTAGAACAACAGAATGTGGTTTTTTTTTTTTTTTTACTTAATACTTAGTATTTTATTTAAATTCAATTAATACTTTTTCTACTTCTACCCATTTGGTCTAATAATTAAGCCAAGTATAATATAGCACAAAAAGAGAATCAAATAATGATTTTCATGAGTTTGTTTTCTATCTTGAGGCAGTGTGATTTGGTATATAAATTTCAAATTATTATATCTTCCAGATGTACTGACTCCTCTTGTTCTTGATAATGAAATCTAGCTGAAAACAAATTGTGTTTTATATTAAAATAAGCCCTCACCTCACTTTGACTGGCATTTGTTTGGTAACTTCTTTGTTGCTTTTTATTTTTGGTATGTTTGCATGCTGGATGATTCTATTACACAGAAGATCCAGCTCTGAACATTTCCTTTCAGAGTAATAGAAAACTCTGTTTTAAACCAATGCATTAAGCTGTAATTACTGAAAGACTGGGGTTTCATGTCACCATGTTGTTATTTCTCTTCTCCTCCCTTCTTGTTATTGTGTTTTTGTTTTGTTTTTCCTATGCTGAGAATCAAACTCAAGGCCTTGCTCACACAGGGCAGGTGCTCTCTCACTATGCCACGTTCCCAGCTACAGTTTGCCTTTCAAATGCTTTCTCTAGTTTCTGTTTGATTCTTTAGCAGTTGGTGATGTTTTGAAGAATGTGGGTTGTTTCTGCCATTTTTCAGACAGAAAGATCTTTGATTATTTGAAAGTCTTTCATATCACTATATTCTTGGGATTTATCATAGCATAATAAATAGAGATAGGCTGTAAACAATGTTAGTAAAATGTTTTTAAAACCAAAATGTTATGTTGTTAGTTTACTTCTCTTGTGTGCATGTGTGTATGTATGTGTGTGACACACACGTGTATAAATTCATGCACGACAGTGGGCTCATCTCAGTAGGTTTTAATTGACAAACAATCATTGCATATATTTGGGGGTACAGTGTGGTATTATGGTACGTATATACATGGTGATTAATTGTTTAATGGACACATCTGCCCTTTCACTTGCTGTTTTGTGTGAGGGCTCTAAACAATTTTTAAAAAGATTTATACATGCATGAGTGTGCATGCCTCTGTGTGTGTGTGTGAGAGAGAGAGAGAGAGAGAGTTTATGTGTGTCATGTGCTTACAGGAACACACAAAGATCAGAGGACATCAAATCCCCTGAAACTAGAGTTATAAGTTATATGGTTGTAAGCCATCTTCTGTGAGTGCTGGTAAGGGGGCCCAGGTCTTCCGGAGAGTGGCAAGTTCTTTTGATGGTTGACCCATCTATACATCCCCTCTTTGCATACTTAAAATTACAATACATTGCAAACAAGTCCACTTGCCATGTTGTAGAGCAGGCCATTAAATGTGACTCCCTAACTGAACTTTAAATATCTACACACTTCTCCATCTGCCCCATTTATCTACTAAACTTTCAGACTTCCTTAGATTTTGAAGCCATTTGTAAACATTGTCTTGCAGAGACATTTTGTGTGGTTACTAGTGATTAATTGTTTAATGGACACAGCTTTCATTTCACTTACTATTTTGTGTGAGGGCTCTGAACAATTTTTAAAAAGATTTATGCATGCACATGTGTGCATGCCCCTGTGTGTGTGTGTGTGTATGTGTGTGTGTGTGTGTGTGTGTGTGTGTGTGATAGTGACTTTATAATTTCATGGATTATGGCTTTTGTATCGGTCCATAACTGGCTGGATCCCTTGCTTGGATCTTTGGTAGTTATCTTATGATGAGAGCTTGGAAAAGACAGGGAGGAAGAGGTAGGAAGAGAAAGGGATAGATAGGACAGGAGAGGAGGGGGAGAGGAAATAAAAGGAGGGAATGGCTCTAGTCATCACTATGGCACCCTCCAGGAATCTAAAACCTCTAGCTGTGTTCCATCTCTTCAAGTTTCCACCACCTGCCAACAGTTCAAGGGCAGAACTTGTAACTCAAGCTTATACGTTGTGGGCTTCAGGAAGACCTGCAGCCCTGACCTACATGTTTTAGATCCATGCATCACCATATGCTTTGTGAATGCCTGTGCTTTCTATGTAGTCCTGGCACTGACTCAGGCTTCCAGAGCCCATGGCTGTCATGTCCATTCTAGTGCTTTTTAATTTGGCGGGTCTCCAAAACTCCCAACTTTATGCTAGAGTGTCCGCTTCAGCTCCATGACTGCCATGGTTCACGGAACCTCTGCCGTGAACAAATGGATGCGAGAACTCACTTTCCATCCTCCAGAGCTCCATCTTTCTTTGGATGTCTTTCTATTCTCTCATTCAGCATTTGGTCTTGGTTTCTCACTATTTCTAGCTTCCAAGAATCATTTATTGGTTTTTGATTATGTTTAATTTGTGATTTCTAGGTTATTATTTTAAGAGGAATCACGTATGAGGTAATTTGACTAGTTTATGAGAAACTTCAATAATTTTTTAAAACATATTTTGCCTTGAATGAGAAAAATCAGAATTGCTTGGACCTTTGTGAATTAACAAGCCATATGGCTGTTGACCCCAAAGTGGTATGGGCCTTTTCTATCTTGTTATCTTGTGATAGTAGGATGTAGAAAAGAGAGGTTAGAATCAGCTGCACTGTGTCTGTTGGGGGAAATTCATTAATGAAGTTACTAAACTTTTGAATTTGCTTTCAGAAACCCACAAATTGGTGTGCTTTGACCTTTTGTTCAAGTTAGAAAAATAAATCAGTTTCACAAGGAAACAGAAAGACTCTGACATCCTCATTGTCATTTCAGAGCATTAAAAAGAGAGTCTTTACCCATTGGGAGGAGAGGATGGGAGGGGGGCTGAAAGGGAGGAGGAGTGGGGGAGGGGAGAACTGTGGATTGAAGGTAAAATGAAATTATAAATATAAAAAAATGGCCATGGAAAACTACTCAGACAGAGCTTATTCACTCTCTACTTTCATCTTCAAAATCCTGGCTCCTCATTGCCCATGCTGCCCATTGCCCCTGCCTCCATGCATATTCACATGCTTCTTCTACATGTGACATTGTCAGTTGAGGCTTGGAATATTATTACCAGTAGAACTCTATTTCTATGTCATTACAAAGTCAGAACCACCTTGGTGCAAAACAACTCAGGGAGACATCCCAAGTGCCTCACCCCCCAAAAAAAATTAAAATTAAAAAAACATATTCTGAAAGTCCCCAATCCCATCCTGTGATGTGGGTGGGAAGCTGCTTCTCATAATTTCTTTGCAAAGTCAGGTGTTGTCTCTTTAAAGTTGTTTCCTGTGAACTCGGGGCTTTCCTCAATCTAAAATATACCCATTATTATTGTCTCACATGACTTTGGAACCTGCTACTTGACCTACATTGCCATGTAGTAAATCTTTTTTTGTTGTTTCTTCTAGACAGGGTTTCTCCATAGCTTTGGAACCTGTCCTGGAACTAGCTCTTGTAGACCAGGCTGTTCTCGAACTCACAGAGGTCCACCTGCCTCTGCCTCCCGAGTGCTGGGATTGAAGGCATGTGTGTGCCATCACCTCCTGGCTCGCTACGTAGTAACTCTTTAGAGTTTTCACTTTAATATATTTCTCTTCCTATCATCCTGCAGATGGAGTTAAGTATTTGGTAGTTATTACATGATCCTAAATATTGTTTGTCTTTGAGCACAGGGATTTCTATGTTTCTTAAGGTAGCTCTAGGGGGAGGTTAGAGAATTTTGCTTCCTTTTTATCTCACTCTGTTAGGCAGGATTGAACCTAGGAGCAAGTTTCCTTCAGTATTGAGAGAAGACCTTCCTTAGCATTTTAACCAACCCCACAGAAGTATGGAGTTTTCTACTCTAGGAACTAAATTCTGTGTTGCATGGTGCCAGTCCTCCAAAGTCTTTGGTTGGTTCTTTTCTCACCTTTGGAGCTTTTACCATTCAGTTAAGCACAGTCTGGACGGAGATGTGGTCCAGACTGCTCTTCTAGTAGCTCTGTCTTCTCCAGTGCTTTGTGTTGGGGTATCTGAGCAAATCGGATCACCAGGCTTATGGCTCCTCCAATCAAATCCACTGGGCTGAGATCATCCTCACCTTATTTTCCTGTGTTGAGGTCTGGAGACCTCTAAGTACTAAATGCAAAAAAATAAAAAAAATTATAGGAATTGAAGGTCTTATTATTTTTTTGGCCAATGAATGAATGAATATTTATTTTGATAAAACTCAAAGGATTTGCATCAGTATAAATGATGGGTACAAAAAGCCACCACATTATCTTCATGAAATTTCCCATCACCTCACATGCTGATACATTTCTTCAACTATTATGAATATGCTTCATATTATAAGTTATAGAATCTTATGCTTGTTTGCATGTGAGGTGTATGTGTATGCATGCATGTGTGTGTGTCTGTGTGTAGCCTTTTGTTCCTCAGACCTATTTCACCTAGTTTTTCTTAGACGAGGTTTCTTATTGGCCTGGAATTTGCTAAGTAGGCCAGGCTTGCTGTCCAACTAGCTCCAAGGAGTCTCCTCTCTCCATTTCTCCAGGTCTGTACCACTACTCCCTCTCAGGTTTTGTTTGTTTGTTTGTTTGTTTGTTTTAGGTTTTTTGTTTGTTTTTGCATGATTTCTGGGTTTTCAGTTTGTTGACTGAACTATTTCTCTAATCCTACAAATGTTTTGAAGATACTGTTTTATCCTCTTCTTTTTCTGATTTTTCTAGCTAAATTGACCAGCTGTAGGTTCAGTGAGTGATCCTGTCTCAAAATACTTAGAATACTTTACTTAAGTTGTAATTTTACTATTAAGAATACAGAGTTTGCCAGGCAGTGATGGCATATGCTTTTAATCCCAGCACTAAAGAAGCAGAGGCAGAGGCAGGTAGATTTCTGAATTCAAGGCCAACCTGGTCCAAAGAGCTAGTTCGAGGACATCTAGGACTTCACAGAGAAATCGTGCCTCAAGAAACAAAACAAACAAACAAACAAAAACTAGAGATTCAGAATAAAGCCAAGTTTGGGGCTGGAGATATGGCTCAGCTGTTGAGAACACTGCTCTTCCAGAGGACCCAGGTTAAACTCTGAGCATGCACATGGCAGCTCATACCTGTCTGTAACTCCAGTTAGAGGACTTCTGACACCCTCACACAGACATACATGCAGGCAAAACACCAATGAAAGTAAAATAAGAATAAATTATTAAAAAAATAATAGAGTCCTTTGAATTCATAACACTTTAAAGAAAAACTGGTTTACCATAAAATTGAAATTAATAAAACATAAATATATTTCTTAAAATAATTGTGTATTTAAGGAACATTAATATATTTTATAATTTCTACCATTTATTATCCATTTCTTGCAAAAGTAGTATTTTTGAAGCTTAGGGAAGTCACTAATGGAGTTTGAAGAAACAGTATTTTCCTGTGACTAATGTCAGAATTTGTTTGGTAGAAGAAATTTCACAATTATTCAAACTTTAAACATGAAATTTTATAAGGAAGAGAAAAATGGTTTGGTGAGGAGAGGACAGCCTTCTGAAGCATTGCTGAGTGAAGATATTGAGAACAAGAGCCTGGGGAGAAGACTCAGTCGGCCAAGTGCTTGCCAAGTTGCCATGGTGACCTGAGTTTGATCCCCAGCACAAATGTAAAAGAAGCCAGATTCAACAACAGGAACCTGTATCCCCAGCACTGGAGAAGTAGAGACTGGAGGCTCCTTGGAATTCACTGTCCAGCCAGCCTAGCCAAATCACAAGTCCCAGCTTCAGTGAGAGACCACACTTCAAAAATAAGTTAGGAAACAATTGGGGTAGACTCTTAATGTCAATCTCCAGCACTTACATACAAACACACACACATGTACACATATGAACATAGATACACATAAAATAGCTAAAGAGGAATAAGAACTGGGGGTTCTTGTACTTTTTGAGAAATCCTTAAGGCATCGGGTTTTCTGTTAGACAATTGCCCTCGTCCTCCACAATGTGCAGTTTTGTTTCCTGGTTCCAGGCAGAGAAAGGAACTCTTAACTGGGAAGCAGATGATACAGCGTAAGCTGCCAGAGGCTGTAATGTACCTTTCTGAATCCAGCAATGTCTGAGGTGGAGTCACCTCTCGGCAGGCTGGATGCATTCCCAACCCATGAGTGGTGACCAGGTGAGAAAAGTCACCCCAGGTCAAGTACAGTGCACACCAGGAGGCAAGCTGCTGGCTCCCTGCGAAAACATACTTCATAGAAACCATCCCCCCAAAATGTTGTCACCCAAATTCCTAGAACAACTAAACAGGAAAATGACCTTGAATGTTCTCCGTAAGTGTGCTTGGCAAGGAATATACAGATAAGTCAGTTAAAGGATGAAAAAATGAAGAGTTACCTTACCAATGTTTCTAAGTAGATCATTTTATTTAAGTTCTTTATATATTCTGGGAATTGTGGCACACACCTTTAATCACAGATGAGGCATGTGGAGCTCTATGAGTTTAAGGCCAAAATAGTTTATATTGTCAGTTCCGGGCCAGCCAAAGCTGTTTAATGATACCCTGCTTTAAAAAAAAAAAAAAAAAAAAAAAAAAAAAAAAAAAAAAAAAAAAAAAAAAAAAAAAAAAAAAAAAAAAAACAAAACAAAACAAAAAAAAAACAAGTCAACCATAATAAAAGTCCCTTGCACATTACTGGAGACAGATTTAGGTTCTCACATACTATTCCGATCATACACTCCTTAAGTAAATATTCACCAAGAAATCCTGCCTGAATGGTTTTGCTGCCACAATCCTGTTTTGTCTTTATTTTATGAACTCTTAAATTTAATACCAGCTGTAAATTTTGGAGGGGGTGCCATCTTTAGTGGGGGTTAAAGCATTCAACTTGTGATCAGAGGATACAGGACTCCAACTATCTAAACTCCATACTGGTCCATGTTTACAGAGAATGCTTTGTTCCTAAGGTATGGGCATCAAACTTTTTCTGCTTTTTGGATTAACACGTCATATTTTATTTTTACAAAAAAATGGAGCATAAAACAAGAAAATGAGGGATTGAAAGAGGAAGAAGATGCAGAGAAGGGAAAGGATGACGATGGGGGAAGAAAGCAAAGATATAAAATTTTCATTCATATGCTATTTAAAATTATAACATACATTTCTTCAATAGATGATCAGCTAAATAAAGCTCTCACAATATTAAATTTGGAAAGTAACACATCCAGACTAACCTCTATGTAAAAAAAAATCATTCTTTTCTTTACACTGCAATCCACTTTGATTTCAAATATTAACTCTAGGCAGAAGTCCTTGAGAGTCTAGCTGGTTTGGGTTTGATCTGCTTTTGAACATGACATGAAGTGTAGTTCAAATAGCCAGCTGTTGTAGATGTGGTTAAGATGTAACAGAATATATTTGAATGTGTGAGTTTAAAAGTATTCCCATTGCCTTTCATCATGATTTGCACTTCTTTCCATCAGACAATTAATTAAATATGTATTTAAAGGCTATGCCTTTCTTAGTAGATTGATCAAAAAGAAAGGTGATTAAGTCAATTTGTTCAATCAATTTGACTACCTCTCATATTCAGTGATGGTGAACAGAGCAATCCATCCTGGATCCTGTACTCTTGCCAATCAACCTGCTGGAGGAAGGAAGAGGGACCTTATGAGTAACAGGCCAATAATATTTTGAGCCTATCCCCTGGTCCTCAGCCTGGAACGTTTATGTCCATCCCAGCTTAGGCCACACTTCTCTTACTTCAGTTGTACTGACAACTCTCTCTACCTGAGACCATTAAAAGCTCTCCCAACTATTAACCTGACTAATGCTGACTCTCAACACACACACACACACACACACACACACACACACACACACACACACACAC
>PVIU01019534.1:0-36164 GCA_004026605.1 Ondatra zibethicus
TTTTCAGTTTCAGGAGGTCCCATTTATTAATTGTTTCTCTCAGTGTCTGTGCTGCTGGGGTTCTATTTAGGAAGTGATTCCCTGTGCCAATGCGTTCAAGCGTACTTCCCACTTTCTCTTCTATAAGGTTCAGTGTGGCTGGCTTTATGTTGAGGTCTTTGATCCATTTGGACTTGAGTTTTGTACATGGTGATAGATAGGGGTCTACTTTCATTTTTCTACATGTTGATATCCATTTGTGCCAGCACCACTTGTTGAATATGCTTTCTTTTTTCCATTTGATATTTTTTTGCTTCTTTATCAAATATCAGGTGTTCGAAGATGTGTGGATTGATATCCGGGTCTTCTATTCGGTTCCACTGGTCCTCCTGTCTGTTCTTATGCCAGTCAGTCCCTATTTCTCTGAACAACTCTTTACTCTCTTCTCTTTAGGAAATTCTAAAGCTTTAGAGATTATCCCAGATCTCTGATACTCAACTCTTTTCAGTACATTTCTCCCTGGCCAAGTAAGGCATATTCTGTTGACCTGCCCTCAGATTCACAGATTCTTTTTGCTGCTTATGAATCTATGTATTAATCTTTCATGCCTGTTATCATGTCTTTTATTTCTAATATTTTATTCCTTTGATTTCTTTTCAATTTTTCCTTCTTTGCTGGGGTTTTCCATGTTTTTATTTACTTCAAGAGAACTCATAATCAAAACATTCAATGGCAGCTGCTTTAAAGTCTTTGTCAGGCTTTTAAACATACTGTTCGTGGCAATGTTCTTATCTGTTCCCTTTCCTCATTTAAGTTGTAGTTTTCCTAGTTCTTGATGTGAAAAGTTATGCTTAATGTGTCCTTGGTTCTGAAGACAGAAGGATGCAACATCTTTGACCCTCAGTCTTTTCTAACAAGGAGTCTAACAAGTTTATGTGTAATGGAGAAATGGGGGTTGCATATGTATGTCCCACCTGATGGGCTCCTTCTCCTTTCTCCCTACTTCTTTTATTTTTCTTTTAAGATTTTACTTTATTTGTTCTCTAGGAAATTGTCTGCATGATATGGCAGATCAAGTCACCACAGATCTACTCCTTTGGCTTTTTGCCAACACCAGCATTGGCTGGCCTTTGAGGGTCCCCTGACTTTTTTCATTCTGTTCTTGCATTCCTTTCACTGTTTTCAAGGGGTCTTTTTCTACTCATAAAGGCCATGTCTTGCCAGTCTGTGTTTGGGTTCATTCTTCTTTGCATAATCTAGAGACTCATAGATCATGCCAAAGCCAGTTGTTTTGCATCACCAAAGTGGGTTCTGAATCCAAATACAAAGATGACATATGCTGTGGTTTTGTATATTTTGGCTAGCTTTTCCCGAATGTCTGTCTTTGGCACTGTTGCCTTCCCAGGGTGACAGACATCAAGAACCATCTATTTCCTTTGAAGAAAATGATTAGTCATGAACTTGCTGGTCTGTATTGTTACTGTGTCATTCTTGATGGTGACTGTGCCCAAGCTCCAAAGGAGGAAACGAGCCTATCTTCCTACTTCTTTTCTTGGGTCAGAGCTCTCGTCCTTTGTCTTTATTTCAAAAGATTGTTTCCAAACATATTCACACTAGTATTTTTGTCTGTTTGGTAAAGGTGGAAAAATAGGCAGCTTTCACATCCTGGACTTTTCAGCACACTGTGATAACATGTAAGTACATGTGTTTTTACATTGAAAGTAGGGACTTCATGTTTCTACTTCATATTTGCACCCTTAAGCTCACATTTTATGTCTCATGGCTCTGTAGAGACCATGTTTTAGCTTTAAGAGTGTCCACAGTTACTCCACTTAGTGATGAATGTTTCTTGACTGATATGTCTGATTTTCCCAATGAAATGTGAATATTCAATTTTAATCTGAAATAGTAATGATACCTTAAAAACAGTTGTTCCCAACCTGTGGCTCATGACCCCTTTGGTGTCGCATGTGAGGTAGTTACATTATGATTCACAAGAACAGCAAAATTACAGTTATAAAGAAGCAATGAGATAATTTTATGATTGAGGGTCTCCACAACATGAGGACCTATGTTAAAGAGTGACAGCATTAGGAAGGTTGAGAACCACTGCTTTAAAATGTATTCTCAAATATGTAGTTGTTTGGGGATGGTCTTGTTGGCAACACTATATTTTTATAGTACCATGAGAAAATACATACCACAAATTCTTTAATATTATATGGGAAAACATTGTTGGACATAGTTTGATAAGAACACTCTTAGGGAACATGCAAATCAGTGGACCTTTTATGTATATTTTGTGTGTCAGAACTGTATGATTTTTGAAAGGTGAAATTATTTACGTTCTAAGACATATTAACTATGCATCAATAAAAAGGGTGTGTGTGAAACACCACAAAAATGAAATTCATTGTTTACACTTAAATGATTTGAAAATTAGAAGAAACTTGATATATATAAGACTTTATTTACAAATTCCAGAGTAGAAAATATTTGAATAATAAAGTCCAAGTATTAAATTGCCTTTTCTCCCTTTAGAAAACAATATAACTATGACTGTAGCATCAACTCCCTTCTGTAACTGAAATGATCTGGGCAGAGCCCGGGGTGGTTTCAAGTTTGAGTTGAGAGTATTGTACTAACACATTCCAAGTTTCCTTTCTTAACTTATGACTCTGGGGCTGAAATAATGATCTATTTTTCTTCCCTTTAAACTAAATCTTTTCCCACTTCTAACTACCAGGGGAATATTACGAAAACATTCAGAACTAACTTCACAGAACTAACACAGCCTAAAAAAACATGCATCAGCATTGTGAAAAAGACTATATTCCCAAAGAGGTAAAAACTCCAAACACTGTCAGCAACACAGAACTCTTTACTGTTGATTCTGAGAAGCATTAAGTTTGGGGTTCTTGCTGCTCATTTAGCAAGAATAAACTTAGAAGAAAGAGGTAGGATGAACAGAAAGGAATATAAACAGGAAAGACTCCCCTGTGCCCTGTGTTATTCTTTATCGAGCAGCCTGCCTGATTCTGAAAAGTTTGAAAGATGAAGGTAACATGGGATGGAGGAGGTGGGGAGCAGAATGAGGTCTAGAGTAGAAACTTTAACACTGCAGAGTGCCCTTTCTCCTCCACAGAGCCTTGTTCTTCCAGAGATGACCATAAATGACAGACAGCTTTAGAAGAGTGATGACTGCCCTTCACACACACAGCTGATCCACAAATACAAGGCAGAGAGAAAACTAACTGGGAATGACTCAAAGTCCACCTCCTCCCTCCCCCACCCAGTGAAACATTCTCCAATGAGGCCATACCTCTTAATCCTTCCTAATCAATTATAATAAATGAGTACTAAGCATTAAATATATGAGTCTATGGGGGGCATTCTCATTTAAATCAGCACAGGTAAGCCCCAGTCCACCCTGGAGGATGCCATCCCTGGAACAGTAGGCCTGAACTGTCTAACAGGGGCACCTGGGGAAGCAGACACAGGAAGTTAGTAAGCAGCATTCTCCCATGACCTCTGCTTCAGTTCCTGTGCTGGCTTCATTTGGTGATGGGTGTTAATCTGTAAACTGAAATAAACCCTTTACATCCCAAGTTAGCTTTGGACTGAGTGTTATCACTGCACCAAAAATCAAACTACAACACAACCTAGTACCAGAAAGTGGGTATTGCTGGGATAAGTCAATGCATGTGGCTCTTATGCCTTGGACCATAATGTGAGAACAAACCAATACAGAATTACTCCATAGTTTCCGCTTAAGGCTATGCCTTGAGTTTTTGCTTAGACTTTTCGCGAAGACCTGTAAGCTGAAGTAAATCCTTGTGGTAGTTTTGGTTGTGGTGTTTACCACAGTAACTAAGAACAATACTAAAATAAATATTACAGTGCCTAACATGTATATTGCTAGTGATGCCAAACAGACAAGTCTCTGTCTTCTTGCTTCAGATATGATATGCTAAACAAATGACTTTTCTATAGTCTTTTTTTCCTATTTGTGACTTTTGTTGGATTTTCCCTGTTTGAAATGCCTTCCAAGTGCAGCACTTCAATGCTGTACTATTAGGTGCTTGTAAGTATAAGGAGGTTGACATATGACTTACTGAGGAAATGCTTGTGTTAGATGGCTTTCCTTCAGGCAAGAATTATAGTGTTGTTTTCTAATAGTTCAGCATTTCTTAATTGAAAACATGTATCAAACAAGTTGCCTTTAAACACAAACATGCAGATAGTGAAATTATACATTGGTTAATGAAGATAGTGTGACCAGTGACTGGTGAGAATCTGACTCTGTATATCCCACCGTAGTAATTCTTCTGTGTTTGATAGCTTGTTATTTTTAATATTTTGTAATTCATCACTTCAGCAAATAACCAGATCCATTTGTAAAAAGCTATGATAAGTGTAGGAAGCAATACACAGACTACAGAAGCTCTTCCTTACAGTGTTCAACTGCTCTGGGTGGGGTTGTGTTCTGGATAGAGATAACAATGTGAATTCCTTGAGAGAAGATGGTATGGTGGAATCATGACATAAGGAGGGACAATTAGTCATCTGGGATAGGTCTATGAAATACCATTCACACTGTGCCTTAAGGTCCAAGATCAAGGCCAACAAGGTTAATTCCATCAGAGAACTATGATAAAGAATCTATTTTGCATTGATTTGGTTTCTGGTCATTTGCCTATGACCTATGTGTTTCTTGGCTTATGTGATATCACTTGTATGTAATATTCTTTCTGTGGATGACTGAGTTCAAATTAGCCCTCTTTTCTAAGGACAGTAGTCACACTGAAATTGACATTCTGAACTTCTGTATGCTTCTTAACAATGCAAGACTGCTAATTTTTCAATAAGGTTACAAACAAGTTTGCATTATGAGATGACTGGGAGCTGAGAGTTTAAAATCAAAATTTTGGAGAAAAACACAAATCAAGCCAAACAAAGGAGGAAGGACAGCAAACAATGGTTGAAGGATTTGGAGCCAGGGCCTGTGTAAGGACTCTGATAAGTGCAGACTTGACTCTAAAGGCAGTGTAAGGGGGAAATGTGCTTTAGTGGAGAACTATACTCTGCCTAGAGATACTCTTCGAGATTATATGATATTAGTTTTCTATTGACTTTGAACTATTTTAATGTTTTACAGCTATAATTTGAAATGCCAAATAATTCTTATAAATAAATGCAATTGACTTACCAAGATCATGCTTGAATTTGTATTTATACTTAGCATATAGTTAGGACAGTTGTTGGATTCCAGTACTTTCAATACTTAATGAGCAAAAGATAATTATTAACACACATTCATTTCTTTTTAATGGTTTATTTAACTTTATTTTATGTGCATTGGTGTGAAGGTGTCAGATCCCCTGCAACTGGATTTTCAGACAGTTGTGAGCTGCCATGTGGGTACTGGGAATTGAACCCAGGTCCTCTGGAAGAGAAGTCAGTGCTCTTAACCACTGAACCATCTCTCTAGTCCCCCACACGTTCATTTCTATATGTAAATAAAAGTTACTGTTTTTACCTTTTTTGGAAAACCATTTTGCAGAGCAATGTGAAGCCTTCTATGAGTAATAAACCAACAAAGGAAAATGTGTGTGTGAGTGAGTCAGGTTATACACTAGATCCATTATTAAGAGGAAAGATGGTTCACACCACAGCAGGGTGGCCTATGATACTACCCGGGGCCAGGGTGTTATCCCTGCCCAGGTTGCTGCCGAGGGCCATGTCTGGGTTTGTGGCCCTGTTACAGCCAGGGTCCAGATTGACTCACGTGGCTCAAGTTACCCCCAAGAGTCATGAAGAAGCCTGGAGTCAAACCAGCCACCTGAATTCGGGTTGGTATTAGAGAACCAGGATGTGGCCATGTCTGAGTGGCCTGTTTTGCCACTCAATGACATGACGATGTCTGGGCCGGAGCTGCAGCTGAGGGCCATGTCAGGGTCTGTGACCCCACTGCATCCAGGGTCTATACTGATGTCATGCTTCTGTTGCCATTAAAGGTTGTACAGACACTAATGATCAAGGGCCAAGTTAGTGTCTCAGGGTCATGCTGCCGATGGGGGCAGTGGTGATGTCTAGACCCAGCTGCTACTAATGACCATGTTGAGGTCCATGGTTCTACCACAAGTAGGGGAATGACATGAGGTCTGGATCCTGCATTGCCACTAATGATCACGTAGAGGTCATGGTTGGCACGGCAACCTGAGGCCTTGGTGGTGTCCAGTGATCACATGACTGTCGGAACCATTTCTACTGGGTGGCCGTTCTTTCCACTTAAAGCCAAGAAGTCATAGGGCCTAAGCTGCTTCCTGAGGCCATGTTTAAATCCATGGTCCAGCTGCAGGTGGGGTCTGTGTTGGTATCTGTGGTCAGTGTCATCTCAGGAGGCCTAAAGAATCATGTGAGATGAAATCAGAGGGCTATACTGAGCCAGTCATGCCCTCCAATGCCCAATTCTCTTCACCTCTCAGTCCCCTCCATGCTCTTCCATCCCTGTTGCAACCTCCAAAACAAAACAAAACAAAATAAGCAAGCAAGCAAACAAAAGCAACAAAAACCCCTGATAAGCTAAAACAGAACCAAACCCCATACCCGAAACAGAAAAATCTCTGCTTCTTCTCTCCTAACCCTCTTCTCTCCTAACCCTCTTCATCCATCCTGATGGAATTGGAGGCTTTGGTGTATTATATAGTACACCCTTTTGTCCCATCAGCTTGACTGGCAACTGTTCATTGCAATGAGTCATTGTTCTTGCTCAAGGCCTCTGGTTCTTGGTACACCATTCTCATTGGTTCCTCACCAGAGCTCTTCTGGGATGTTCTGTGTCTTGGGGATCTTGCGGGTATTGTCATTAAAGCCAGTCCCTTCACGAACTCCAATAGGACCTAGATGGGGTAGATGCTAGGGTTGGTCAACCCAAGTACCAGTTGTGGGCCTGGGTGTTAGCCAGGCAGGTCAGATGGAGCCACTGGGGCCACTCTCCTCCAGTAACATGGCAAGTCAGCTCCCCTACATGCATGTCCTCAGGGTAGGTTCACCCTTGCCTGTGGTAAGGATGCCCCTCTCTACCCAGTGCTGGGGCACCTCTGTTGCTGTAGTGGCCAACGAGAGGCAAGAGCAGCGTTCCCAGGGCATTGAAGGGCACAACTAGCTTAGTATAGTCCTCTGATTTTATCTCACATGATTCTTTAGGCCTCCTGAGATGACACTGACCACAGATACCAACCCCTAAGGATTTAATAAAGAAGTTTAAAAAAAGGAGAAAAAAATGGTTTCTTCCTAATGAAGTTTACAAGTCTCATGTTTTTGGAAATGTGAGATGGTTAAGAAAATTAGACAGTATGATGAGGTAAATTCTCCAAGAGTCATTTTTGCTAATATGGCATAGACAAATTTGTTGTTAATAAACTCTTTTAGATTATGGCTTGATGAGACAGAGACCCTCTGTCATCCCACTAATTGTCTGAACTGTTTGTCCTTAGCAAATTATCTAGACACTGAGGTGAACATTGTTTTGAAGGATGACCAAGACACTTTATGTTTATAAAATTAGTTCCAATTTAAAAATTCTCCCACCCTAAAAAGCTAATACATGCAGAAGAGATAGGGTGGAGAGGGGAGGGCCTTGGGCTTCCCACAGGGCAGGGTACCCTGCCCCATCTTAAGGAAGCAGGGGGAGGGAGGAGGGTTAGTGGGAGAGCGGGAGGGGACTGGGAGAGGGGGAGGAAGTGTAATTTTTTTTGAATGAAAAATAAAAGAATATTAAAAAAATTCTCCCACCCTGTTGGGCACTGGTGGCGCACACCTTTAAACCCAGGACTCAGAAGGCAGAGGCAGGTGGATCTCTATGAGTTTAAGACCAGTCTGGTCCACAGAGTGAGTTCCAGGAGAGGCTCCAAAGCTACAGAGAAACCGTCTCAAAAAAACAAAAAATAAAAAAATAAAAAATTTCCCCACCCACAACTTGTCTATTCTTCACTCTGGAAGTCTAATATAAAGCAACCCTGCTATAACTTTAGTCTGTAGTGTTGTTGTTATTCAATAATTTGAATAAAATTAATTTCTTTAGTTATTAGATTCCAAAGTAGATTTCAAGTGCCTTCAGGGACCTCTGGAAAGATATCTTGGGTTTAGTCAGCAGATTCAGGGGCATTCTTTCCTTTCGCCCTGTGCTACAATGACTGCTCTATTCTCTCCCCTTTTCTCGTGAGAGTAATGGATTTAAGAGAGTGTTATTGTCTGTCCCAGTATGGGCTTGAATAGCCTATGCACTGAGGATGACTTCAAACTCACAGAAATACCCCTGCCTCAGTCACCAGGTGCTGCAATTATAAGTGTGCACTCTCACACCAGGCAGTTCTCTTCAGATATATGTAGTTTTCTTCATCTTATGATTTTTTTCACCTTGTGATTTTTATAACTGCTGGGTAATTTCTATTGTGACCCTCTACAAGAGGGTATCTCCCTGCTCAATAGCTCTGTGATAATAACAAAAACATCTTACCATGTTTAATTATTTATAATTTAAGCTAAAAGTAATTTACAGCTATATAAATAAATGGAAAGAAAATGTCTGGCGGTGACATTAAGCCCAGGCTGTTTTGGTCTTTGACAGCACTTGGTTGTGTAGGTGCTTCATGTGACCTGAGTATGTTTTGAATGCATCTCCATACTCATAATAACACTCAACTACAGAATTTCTGGAAATTCTTTTCACTGCACAAATTAAAAGTTTTTCTTGTGGGAAGAACCCCTTCTAAAGAATAACCCTTTCCACTTTGAATGAACAGTCAAATCATAACTTGAGAATTTCCCTGTGGAGCTGGATACATGGGAGATAACTCTTCCCTTATTTGTAGGTCTCAGGCTCTAACATGCATGGCCATGTGGGCGTTAATATAAAGGACAAAGAAACAAGAGAGGGCCTGAAGAGACTGGGTTTGAAAGAAGCAGTAAAGACGACAGTGGATCAAAGTACAAAGTACCAGGGGCCAAAGAGTACAGCAGGGAAATGGGTTCAAAGATGGCGGGAAGAGTCAACAAAAATTAAATGTGAAAATTCCATATGGAAACCTGCACTTTGGCTTTTAGAGACAGAACAAAGAAAACCCAGCCTACAACTCAAAATCCCAGAGAACCCAGACAACAAAGAGGACCCTAAGAGAGACATACATGATTAGAATCTAATCTACAATGGAAGTAGAGAAAGACAAGACCTCCTTAATAAATTGGGAGCATGGGGAGCATGGGAGAGGGGAGGAGGGGAGGGGAAAAGAAGGAAGGGGAGTGGAGAAAAATATATAGCTCAATAAAAACACTTTTTAAAAAAGGAAACCTGCACTTTGTAAAACAACTAAGAATAAATTCTTGGCAACTGCACCTGGAGAATTGGTGTTTTTCTCTAAAGACATTTAATAAAATCTTGCATAAAGACCAAAAAAGGTAAAAATAAAATGTCTTTATAGGTAAATTTTTTTCTGTTCTTTATAGTTCTTTTTTCATCATCAGAAACAATCTCAGCTGAACAAGAAAGAGACCTTCCCCTTTTCCATTTTATTTGAACCAGGGATTTGCATGTCCTACAGATGAGATGATTACAACCATGAAAAGCAAATGTGTATTTCAGGTGAGTATTATACATAAGTCATAAGCTTTACCTATTCAGCGTCTGTGTGGAACACTTAGAATTCATGAGGTAGGCTGCTGTGTCTGTTGGTACTTCTTATTTTATTATTTGCTATTGTTACACATGCATTTGCTTTTCCAGCACATGCCCTTCAGCATAGGATATGAGCCTTGCCTTCCTGTGTTCACTAAATATCCAAGAATAGTGGCAGACATAACCCGCAAAAGAAAAATGATTGATGCTAAATTGCTTATCTTTTGAGTAATGGCTTCTTGGTGGGTGACAGTGAGAATTTACAAATCCCTGTGTTTATTAATTGTTAATATTTTAGATAGTGGGCTGAATAGTAAACCAAATAACCTCAGGGAATCCCATTGGAGGAAACTGAATTAAAGTCTTGTTTTTTTCATAAGAAATACAATAAATTCAACATTTTAAATACAGTACTCTTAATTTCTATTCTTCCTTATATGAGAAGGCTGGAGTGGCCACAGGAAGGCTAAGTTTGCAAGTTCAATAGGTCAAGAGGTTGAGCCCATAATTGGAGAAAGGTTTGCAAAGCAGTGGAAGAATTCACACCTACAGAATAATCCTCTGAAACACCAAATTTTATGCAGAAGGAGACTGGCAGGACCATTTATGTGATTTGAATCCCAGAGTGAATTCATGAAGTCATTCTGTCTTTCTTCCCCTTTCCTCCCAACACCCCATCAATCAGAGGGGGTGTCTGCACAGAGATAGTCTTCAAAGTTGAGAAGTTGAGCTGCTTCTAAAGTGTAAATCTCTATCTCAAAAGAGAGACACCACTGTAATAATAATTATAGAGAAAGAGGTCATGAATCCAAGAAGAAATTTAATGGAGAGGAGTTGGAGGAAGAAGTAGAAGTGCAAATAATGTAAATAGCATACAGTTTACTAGTTCATAAAATTCTCCAAAATAATTTATTAAAAATAATTAAATGGCATATCAAATAGTATTTGAGATAAACAATGTGTACAGGCTATGGCATTAGAGGTATTTGTGTGTGTAAGAGACAGAGAGAAAGAGAGAGAGAGCAAGAGAGAGAGGCAGGCAGGCAGGGAGGAAGGAAGACAGAGAGAGAGGCAGAGACACAGAGAGACAGAGACCTTCCTGGGGCAAGGTCATTCTCTGACCTTAAGCAATCTTTCTTCCTATAGAGGAGTCCTAGGATGCAGTTCATCTGCCCCAGCATTACCTTTTTGTCCCAGGTTTTGGCACCTTGAAGGATGGCTTTCTCCCGTACCTGGACTGATAATAACTTCTCCATGTAATCTATCCATCCTCAATGCCTACAATCCCATGGAAGAACAAGAAGTATTGTATGCCAATCTTACCTCCGGCCGTTTTCTTATTGTTAATTCTGGGTACGTGCGCGCACGCACACACACACACACACACACACACACACACACACACACACACACACCTGCCTTTACCACTCCAGTATTTTTCAAAACACAGTCGACAAACTCCAGATATTACAATGTAGGTTACAAAGAAAACAGAGGCCTATGTGAACAAGTCCCAGATAAATGGGTCCTGAACAAATAAGGGCAGGTTTCTGGTCCTCAGGGGAATAAGTTAGGAAAGGATGTGTTGACTCTGGTCACAGGCTTGGAAAGCCATACCTGACTCTGTGGCCTGCAGCTTATCACCTTCTTTCTTTATATGGAAACTCTGAAGAGTGTAGTTTGTGAGTGTGTCATATAAAATAAAAGCCGCTCCAGTTGGTTATGATCAACTTTCTTTCTTTTGATTTTAAAAGAAATTAAGATATTTTCCAAATTCCCACAAAAATATAGGTCTAAGGCCATGTTCCTGCTGTGGCAGTGGAGAAGGCCGTGCCAACTTGAAAAAGGATGAAGGAGATATGGTTTGAAGGTAGAGTGAAGACTAGAATTATACCTCATCTACCTCTTGGCTTTTCACTGATTATAAAAAGAAAAGAAACACTAGGCAGTGTGTGAGAGGGTAGTTTCGATCCGGAGATAGACATGCTGTGGAAAAGCAGAGATGAGGAGCCACTCAGAAGTGAGGCAGAGCCTCTCCTTCTGATCTCACAGCACAATTTCAGAAGGCTCCCCAAAGGGATGGGAGGGGAAGAGATTAGCACAGAGTCAGATCGAGGCCAGTACAACCAAGTCCACATGAGAATTCAGGTAATAATTGATGTAAGTACCGAATGAAAGAATCTCTAGAATGAAAAAGAGAGAAACATTGTCACTCTAGAGTCTTCAATTTCAATTATGCATCACCTTGAGAATTCTGAAAGCAAATACTCCTATCATGAAGAAAGGCATGCTTGTCTGTGCTGGAGACGAGATTTGCTCAGAGAAAAAAGATTTAAATGAGAAATAAAACACCTGGACTTCCATGTTCTTAGAGACATCAAGTCAAACCAGAGTATACCTGTGCAAATTTTCTCTTTTATCATAAAATGAAACCAAAATGTTAGTCTGTTTTGGCTATTCACAGAACCTTGTGAGACACAGAGCCATGCTTTACTTACTTTTGAAATATTACTATTTTTTCAATGTTTGAGGGTGCTAGTTCAGAATAATATCCTTTCTCGTATATTCAGTTCACACCTTTATCTTTTCCCAGTAGTGATATATTTGATCTCCCTTTTTGGTAGCTCTCTAAAGTCAAAGTGTACAGAAAATGTGCAAAATCTGAACTGTTACTGCCAGGTAGAATCAGGACTATGTTCCTGGAAACCTCTGGCGCAATATTCATAATTTGATGAATTTGTTGTCTGCTTACTCATTGTTCTATTGCTGTGAAGAGGCACCATGACCAAAACGACTACTCATAAAAGAAAGCATTTAATTGATGCCTTACTTATTGCTTTAGAGAGTTACTCCATAATCATCATGGTGGGGAATACAGCAACACACAGGCAAACAGGGTACTGGAGAAGAAGCTGAGAGCTACATGCTTATCCTCAGGCAGAAGGCAGAGAGAGAGAGAGAGAGAGAGAGAGAGAGAGAGAGAGAGAGAGAGAGAGAGAGAGAGATAGGGGAATCCTGGACCGGGCATGGTCTTTGGAAACCTCAAAGTCCACATCCAGTGACATACTTCCTCCAACAAGGCCAAACCTACTCCAAACAAAGTCATGTCCTTTTCCAATAGTGGTGTTCCCTGGTGACAAAGGATTCAAATATATGAGTCAATGGGGGCCACTCTTTTTCAAACCACCACATGGACGTCGTCTATGTTTCTGCATAAAACCCCTTAATTAATATATCCTATTGACTAATGAACACTGAGCTTATAATCACCAGTGCCGTAGCTGCAGTCTAAAGGAAACTTAACCAACTCAGGAGTTTCTGTCTAAAGCACACCATAGCTTTGAGTTCTTAAGAACCCCATAGGAAATCCATTTTTAACTTTGAGTCATCAACATAGAGCACAAGATTGCAAATGTACAGTATCAAATAAATCACAAAAAGGGCTCTTTTTTTGTTTTGTTTTTTTGTTGAGACAGGGTTTCTCAGTAGCTTTGGAGCCTGTCCTGGAACTAGCTCTTGTAGACCAGGCTGGCCTTGAACTCACAGAGATCCGCCTGCCTCTGCCTCCCAAGTGCTGGGATTAAAGGCATGTGCCACCACTGCCCGGCTCAAAAAGGACACTTATTTGCAAGATGAAAGCTGAAAAGAGAAGATTCACAGTTTAGCCTCTGCTGAGAATATACAATCCGGCCTTCATGTTTTTCCACTCTACATTAGTGTTTGTTGTAGGACTGCAAATACATTTAATCATGTAGACAAATTTGCAGTTGTAGCATCCTTGAATAATGTCAACCAAAACTATTTTTTCTTTGAAGAACATTGTTTCTACAACAATCAGTGGTTCCTGTTTAAGATATATTCCTTCACGTACCTTCTTAATACTCCACTCTTTCCCTAAAACCTGTCCCCTTTTCTCATTGTCTTACTTCAAGAATTAAGTTATTCATGTAGCCCTCCTTTCTCTTCAGTTACAACTGTTCCAAACTTCTAGGTATCATTGAAATCCCTGTGCTTATTAATGTTAATATATTTGCATTCTCATCTTATGTAAGTGGCTGGGAGCCAAAATTAATTTATCTTTGTATTTTCCACTGCAGAACAGCATGCATATTTATTATTGCACCTGACATCTATTAACAGTTTCAGCAGATATTTATTGGGCATCTGCCACAAGCCAGACATGCTGCTGGAAAGAACATAAACTCCAAAATAGAACCTTGCCTTGTCTGAGTGCAATTTCACAGGGAAGGAAATGAAACAACAGCAATAAAAAAGTTACAGTTGCACGTCTGTAAGGTGAATATGTTCTTAGAAATGTGGTGCAAGATAAGTTTTGTCATTGTGAAAACGTTATAAACCAGAGTTACATAGATCTTCAGGGTATAATTTACCACTTGATACACTTAAATCTGACCATATATATAGTATCCACATCCTTTAGAAAGATCTCTCTCTCTCTCTCTCTCTCTCTCTCTCTCTCTCTCTCTCTCTCTCTCTTTACCTATCTAGCTCTATCTAATCTCTCTACATATATCTGTATATCTATGTCTATTTATATATTTTTATATATAGAAAAAGAGAAATGTTTATGTACTGTTATATAGTGTATTACATATTTTGTGTGTGTCTATAATATAATTCCTGAGACCACAATGAACTCAACAAAGTGAAATTAAATTAAGTTCATAGAAACGATTCTCCATTGTTAGACATAGAAAACACAAGTTCTGTGAGACTGCTTCTGGTACAACATACCATACTTTTTACAATGAAAACTTTTATGAGCATTATTATACTGGAATAATGATAAAGAATATAGCATAGTAAATATCTAAGCCAATTACAGTCTTCTTTAATCATTATCAAATACTACACATTGTGTACACTGTACTCTCATAGGCCACCATCCTTAGCACAGCCATCAAACGTGTTGTGCTACAGTATTAATAAAAGCCATAGCGTTGCTGGTACTAAGACATTATCTACTCCCTTATATGCATCCAAGACCTATCTGTGATCTCTCATTGACTGAAATACCTGTATTCAGTGTGACCAGAGCTAGTCTTCATTACTCATTTATTTCTTATTTTGGTAATCTGTCTACTTACTAAAGTATGTGTATAATATTTTTTATAGATAGATTTGGTTGTCAGTTTGGCATACTCAATAAAGAGATCATGCTTTTGAAAATCATATGTCTCTAGCTTCCAAAAATTTTAGGTATTCATCAAATAAATCACATATCCAGTATTACAATTACTATTGTTTTGTAACAATAGAAAGACAAGAGCACAAGCTGCTCTTTCAGAGGCCACACTTTTGTTCCCACCAGCCACATAGGGTGGATCACAACCACTTGTAACTGTATCTTCCAGGGATCTTTCATTCCCTTCTATCCATTACAGCGTCTTTCCCCATCCATACAAAGAAATAAAAATAGAAAAAATTTTTGGAAAAGAATTAATTCACTAATTTATTGAAATTATTAATAAACAGTATAAATACAACTGTGTTTCAAGTGCTATCTTACCTCCTCCTTCTTTATCTTCTGGTGTGCTCTGAACAAGGAGGCAATAGAGTGTTCTGGTGTCTTAGTTCCAAATTACTACTAACTGTTGGCTTAATCATCACAGCTATGGATGCTGGAGACAGGCTGTTACCAGGGTCAGGGCCGGGGTGGGTTGTTTTCCAGGTTGAAATCTATCAGTTCTCATAACAAGAGTACCAAGTTCTTTTGCCTCTTCTGGATTGTTATGTACAAGAATTCTCATGTTCCTTCATGAACATTCTACTCTCCTGACCCATTTTATCTACCTTTGTGTCAGTACTTTCATTCAGCATAAGAATTTTGGAAAAACAGCATTACTTTCACAAAAACTAGCAAATAGAGTTGACACAAAGTCATTTTTAACAGAGTTTAGAGTTTAGGATTGGGAGGGGTAGTTTTCAACCAAATTTTTATAATATCTTGAAAGTTCCGTGAAAAACAAACATGTGGAGGGATTGCTTGTGTTTTGAGATAGGGCTTTGAACTGTGATCTCCTCCTGAGTGCTGGTTTTAAAGGACTGTGCCTCAGATTCAGACAAAGGAAGAGTATTTGAGTGACACCACTTACTAGTATTGAGCGACTGATGTAGCACTAAGAGGAGTTGAGTGACTCAGTCTACTCATTTAAAAATTTGCACAGAAGTTTCTTTGGTAGGAGATGGGGAGAAGAATGGAAATCATCCCAAAGTCCACAGTAGTTAAAAGGTCTGGTCTTAATGAATTTGCATTAAACTGAAACAAGCACATAAAGATGACAGTCTGTGCCAGGATGTAAAATATACTTTAATGCTCTATTATGAGTAGTAAGCTCTCATTTATAGCAACATAAAAAGTTAAAGTGGCTTAACTTCAAATATAATTATGATTTACCTCATAAGAAATTTAGACGCCAGAAAGTGTGGTATTATTTGGTGACTCCATTTTGTTGCCAAAGATGCAGGGACCTCATATTCTTCCCTTCTGCCAACCCTAATTTTTACCTTGTATTATCAAATCATATCTGAAAGTCTCCATATGGTCTCCAGACTTTATTTATTGTGACATCTTTGTATGTGAGAAGGGAGAGTGAGCACGGTTGTTTACAGATTAAATTCAAGCTCTGCTAACAAAGGAAGGGAGTGCTTAAAGCTCAGCACGGGGTGAAAACTTATGTTCACATAATGTTGAGAACTTTGGAGTTTGTTCTAATCAGACATAGAAAATGACATAACAAATGAAAATGGTTAGACCTTACACAAAAAGCACCGTGACCCGCATTCTGCACCAGCCAGTCCAAGAAACAAAACCTCAGTAACTGCCTAATTGAAATGATCATGACTATCAGCTTTCCTAGTTCCACCTGCTTCCCAGCTTCCAATTTTGGGACAACCAGAGAAAAACAAGTATGATACCAGCCAATCATAAACCATGTCTTTTATCCAGCTGGCCCGCAGCTTCTCCTTGCCAACAACTTCAATTCAGGTCATGCTAATATATTTTTATTTTCTCAGCCTTAATCCTTTACACTTCTCTGATTTCATTTGATTTTCTACTGAGCAAAAATGATTTTGGCTAACTTTTTTGCTATGTCAAGTGAACAAATTGCCTTTGTAACCTCTAATAGAGGTTAGCCTTCCATTGCTGCCACATCCTGAAGATTTTAAGAGGTGACATAAAGAAACTGGAAAAGAGTAGACATGAGCCAAGCAGTTAGAGAGTTTATTAGCTAATGTAGCTAAAGATTTTAATAATGTTATCCAGAACCTCACTGTTTAGCAACATAAAATGTATTTCTAATTTATATCACAGTCCATATAGGAGTGTATTTCCCAAGAACTGATTTAGAGACTGAGGATTTTTCTACACCGTGGCTTGCCCTCTTTCAGAGCTTTACACAACTCTACATGACATCTGTGTCCAACTAGAATTTAAAACAGATATGGAGTATGGTAAATGACCCTGAGGTTTGATGACCAAGACTTCAAGAGCTATACTTTTTCCTTTTTTCAGTATTCACTTTCTAGATCGAGTCTCTTGGCTGTAGTCTGTCCACCAATAGGATTGAGAAATGTTTTCTTCCAGATGCCTCAAGGAAAACGATGAAATTCAGCACTTACATGATGTTGCTTTGCCACAGAAAGCCACTTGGATAATTCGGCAAAGAAACAGTGTTTCCTGGATGAAAATGAAATGAACTTGACAGGGTCCAATATCTTGAAGTCAATGTATGATATGTATGGTGATAATGAGTCATATCATGATCCTAGGCTTCCAGTTTACCATCACGCATTACTATGTGTGATGACAAGGATGAGAAAACATTTATTTAACTGGAAAGGCTTAAGCAAGCTAAAATATTGAAAAGTACCTAGGAAGAGGGAAAAGGAAATGTATGATCACAAATTCCCTAAGGAGATGATAAGTTAATAATTAGGAAGTTTAACCATGTGGTAAGCCTGGAAAGGAATAAGGCAAGCCAAGGGTCAGGACAATGGAGTCACAAAGCACAGTACAGTTTGTAGAGTGTAATCAGCAGAACTTGGGGATCTAGGAATCTATGCCTGTAACTGCCAGCACACTGTGAGTTTTCTCCATGAATCCTGTACTGCTGGAGACCTGATATAGAGACCTGTGGTCCTACTGCACTTCACAGTGCCTGGGTTTTATCAGTTCATTCTGTTCAAAGAGAGGAAGAGAGGTACTATTAATCATTAGTCACAAATATGCAGTGTCCAGGAATGTATATAAAACTGGTCCTGCCTTTCTAAGCTTGGATGTTAGAACTGTGGTAAATTAGAAGGTGTGCCAGGCTGGAGTCAGAAATATAAGGCAAACTGTAATCACAATGAAGCCACGAATCAATGCAACAGCAAAAGGGTTGTTAGTGATAATATGTTTATAGGAAATGCTTGGTTTATTAATCAGTGAAAAATGCCCTTTGTCAATTAACTAAGTCAAGAGAAAAGTGAAAATTTAATAACTCTAAAATATAGAATTGGGGCCTGAGAAGATGTCTTAGTGTGTAAAGTGCTTGCTGTGCAAGCATGAGGATCTATGTACAAGTGCCTGGGACTCATGCAAAATTGGGTTCATGTCTGTAATCCTAGTGCTGGGAGGGTGGAGGGAATTGAATCCCAAGAACTCTTCAGCTACCAAAACAATGAGCTCCAGGTTCAGTGAAAAATCCTGTTTGCAAAAAAAATTACATTTAAGTATGAGTCAATATTTTCAGAATAACCCATTTTTATCCTTTCTCTTTTATAGCTAGTGCAAATTTTACTCTTGAATGTATTCCCCTGGGCCTTGGGGGCTCCTTCACTGAAATGACGGGGGAATATTTATTAAGCCCCTGCTTTCCCATTGTCACTTGAAAAAAATTGTCAACATCTTGAATTAGGGTAAGACTTTTAGCATTTCTTAGCACTGTTGTATGTTCTACTAAGTTATTGAATTTTAAAATACTTAAGGGTATTAGGAAACTTATAAGAGAAATTTTAATTAGAGAAAAAGGATTTGTGAGGCACTCTTAATCTTACAGTATCATAATTTGTTCATGATGGAAGCCCAATAATAGACAGTTGCTTTTAAAGCTCTAATTACATTTTTCTTAAATTACAAGCTAGAGAGAATAAATTGGATCTTAGAAATGGGAAAAGGCTAAACTGATTATCACTGTGAGTCATGAGCAATTGGAAGAAGAGATCAAAATGAACACATTTCTAAACCATTATTAAAAACTGCTATTAGAATAATTAAACATGAAATTGAAATGAAATGGAAAACAAAAACAAAATAAAAACTGCACCTCCAAAGGAAAATTAAATGCCAGATCACATAGTCAATGAACAGGCTATTAAACAAAGGAAGCATTCACAGCTGTAAGCTATTTTTCTACAGACAGGCAATTGTGGCTGCTTTCAGTACAAATTGTGTTGCATTATTATTAGTGTGTGTTATATTCATGAGTGAAAAGGAAAAAAAAAACCATTCTTTTCAGAGTGAAGATGCCTGAGGCGCCCAAATTCCCTATGGATGCTTCTTGCCAATTAGGTGCTAATACTAAAATCCACCAATAATCTGACTTATGTGTCATTTAGGAGAGACACTATCATCTTGAGTTTATGGAACTCTTATTATGCATACATGGATTACCAAGACAATCCCTAATGGTGCCTTTGCTTTTCTTGAATTATTAATACATTTAGTATTGTGTTGTGTTCATGATTACTTGGGGTTCAATTACTATTATTTTCATTGTTATAAGCTTTTGCAGGATAGAGTTAGAGTAAAATATAAAGATATTTTGGAGCCAAGTTAAAGTCAAATAATGTCATGATAGTTGAACTACCAAATATGGCATGTTGATCTAGATAGAAAAGAGAGGATAGAAAAGTGAATTTGCCCTATTAATACAGTATAGACTTGCGAAATTTCAAAGAGCTAGTTCAGGAAGAAGTCAGTTTTTGATGCTGTAGAGTTCCAGCAAAAAAAATTTTAACTTATTAAATTCCTATTCAAAGTGTTTATAGTTAATTCATATAGTTATTTGGTAATATGTATTATGTATGTATGTATGTATATACTTAAATTTATAAGTTAAGTTGAATTATTTCCAAATCAATTTCCACTTTAGAACCAGACAATTTAATTACTTTCACATGTTAGGATTTTACAGAGTTAGAGAGGTGGTCCAGTGGTTAAAAGCATTTGTTGCTCTTTCTAGACAACCTGAGTTCAGCTCCCGGATGCACATGGGGCCCTTCACAACGTTGTATAACTCCAGCTGCAGCGTCCAGCCTCCATAGGTACCATATATACGTGACAGAACCTCACACAGACACATGCACACAGTTTCCAAAAAAATTGCTAATGTTTCAAAAACCTGATTTAGATCCAGTTTCACAGTGTCTGCCCAAAGTATATAAAAAAACAGAGTACTTGCCACAATTTGTTTACTGTTGCAGAGCTCTGATGTTTATAAATTCTTTATTTTATTGTTGAATACATATTTTCTCTATGTCCTATTTGGTGATAGTTACAAACACAACTCAAATTTGTGTTTGTTTGTTTGTTTAAATATTCAATTATATAGAAGGATGGCCATCATGATCCTTGTTAATATACATGTGGTCTTTATTTCACCAAAGACTAACTTTTTAGAATTTACATTGTGAACAATACCATGCATTTACCATTTCCCCCCCTTCTAATATGAACAACCTCATTCCACTCGAAATTTCTTTGATCTTTTTTTATTTGACCACTCAAAAAATTCTAAATAACTTGTATTTGTGATTACTTGGGTGGTTTTGTTTTTAAATGTTGTACCTAGAAATAAAGATACATGGCCAGCATGAAGACTGAGTAGGTAAAGGCATTTTGTACTAGGACTGACAACTTGAGTTCTGATCCCCAGAACCCACAAGCAGAAGGAGAAAACCAGCTTCCCAGAGAGTGGTCTTCTTGCCTCCACTCCACTTGGTGTGCATGCACCAGCACTGTTTCTGACACAACAACATATATGGGTGTTGTGCATGTATTCGTGGTGTGTTTGTGTAAAATTTGAGAGACATCTAGAAGAGGTAGACTTTTTGATGGACCCTGTAGAAATAAATAGGAATCATTAAAATCAGTAGTGTATTATGTTATGCCCAGAACTGCAAAGCTTCCCCAAAACCAGCAAGGAGACCCAGTCCCTTATGTCAAAGCAGAGCCTTTACTCTACAGAAGTTTGCAAACTTGGACTCTCCATGTGTCCAACGTATTGTAATGATCTGAGAGCTCTGAGCTCAGTTAGAGTTGGGTTTTTATAGTAGTAAAGGTGGGGGTGAGGGATTTCTAAGTTTCAGGACCCCAGATTGACTTACATTTGTCTAGGAGTATCCTGGTGAATGTGTGCTGGCAGGTGAACCTATTTACAAGAGTTGGAATGTTAGGAATTTCTTTTGGATGGTCTGTTCCTGGTTGGTGTCTGGGTAATCTCAGTTTGTGGCCCCTCCTGCAACCAGATATTGCCTCTGGGTAAACTACTGAGACTGAGGTCTCTATTTTAAGCTTATCATGGCTGGGTCCTATGTTTACACCCAGAGGGTATAGAAAACAGAAGCATCTAGCAAACTATTTCAAAGTTTGGTTTTTGTTTGTTTGGTTGGTTTTTTTTTTTTTTTTTTTTTTTGGTTTTTCAAGACAGTGTTTCGCTGTAGCTTTGGAGCCTGTCCTGGAACTAGCTCTTGTAGACCAGGCAGGCCTCGAACTCACAGATATCCGCCTGCTTCTGCCTCCTAAATCCTAGGATTAAAGGTGTGCTTCACCACCGGCCGGCCTCAGAGAATTTTTAAATATAATTGTAAACGAAGACCAAAGTGTTAGAGTGTGTTAAATATTACAAGAATAAATTACAGGAACACAGAAGGTTCTGAAACTTGGTTCCAGTTATAATTGGCGACTTCTAGGATATAGCCGTAGAATTTGGTCCTGAACTGCTAATTAGATCAGAATTTATCCAATACAAAGCACTGAAGCACAACTATTGATACTGTCAAAATGAAACCCAGATGTTTTTTGGCCTTTGTCTAGTCCTTTTGATTGTCTTCAACACACACACACACACACACACACACACACACACACACGCACACACGCGCACACGCGCACACGCGCACACACGCACACACACACACACACACACACACACACAATACCTATGGCTGGAAACAGCCAATTAATAATTAAATCTCTTTTTTTAATGGAAACTTGAGTATAAATTAAGCAAAACAGTTTGTGCATCTTCTCTATTTGATTTGAACCAGGTGAATGCTACTACATTATTTTTGAGCCGAATTTCTCTTCTAACTCAAGTTAAAAAAAAAAAAAAGTTCCGTCAAAACAGGAAGACTGGTATGTAACCACATAAGCCACGCTTCCAGGCCTCCCATTTGCCCTTAAGCAAGATGGCAGGCTCCTCTTGCACATGCGTACTGCAGCCCGCCGAGGGCTTCTTCCGTCGCTTGTATTGCGTTGGGGACAGGGATTGCTAGGTTATGGGCGGAGGGGCGGGACAGGAAGTCTCCGTGTTTTGAGGCACCGGCGGCTCCTTCCTGGAGTCTTTCGCGTCCCTGCTGTCTCTGTGGCTTCTGCTCCCCGTGCTGGCCATGGGGGAGGCAGAGAAGTTCCACTACATCTACAGCTGTGACCTGGACATCAACGTGCAGCTGAAGATGTGAGAGCCCGGGGGGAGTGAGGGCGATGAGGGGCGGTTGGTACCCGGGAGAGGGGCTGGTCCTAGGAGGAAATCTGCAGTAACCGGCGCATCCCCAGAGGGGCACGGAGCAGTTTGCTTTTTCAGCTTTTGCCGGAGTACTGCAATCTAATTTTACTCAGGAAAAAAAAAATCAAACCTTAGGAAACAAACTCCCGTCCCCCCCCCCCCCAAGAAAGAGGAAGAAGATCTTTCTCTTAGAGCGGGGCTGAAAGGTGGACTGGGGCATTCGGAAATCTTGAAGGTGGGATAACTGAGAATATGGGTGCAGTTTCAATTACATGTGAGATGATAGAGACATAGATCGAACCTTTGGACAGTTTGCAGTTTTAAAGGTAGAGACGTTGAGAGGGAATCAAGCCTTTAAATAAAATCTTGGGGCAGCAGTTTTAAAATACAGGTCAAGAGCATGACACCTTGAAATGAGAACCCTACTGGGAAAGAAGAGTCCCCAGAGAAGGTAACTTCAGAACAGTAGAAACATTTGGATAAGTAGGGAAGCTCACCTTTCTGGGCAAGAGCAGTTTTGCTGTGTAGTTTATATATTGTCAGAACTTTGCCCTGTGCCATTTCTTGAGGATAGGTAGAAAAATTTGAGATCTGTGCCTGGTGAGAGCCTTCTTGATGGTGAAGACTTCAGATTCCTGCGTGGCGAGAACAAATTGTACATGCTATTCTTTACCTCTTTTGTTCCTATCTCCTATGCGTCATTTATTAGGCTTATTGCAGGCATCTAAGACACAGAGTGGCCATGTCAGTTTCTCTTATGATGGGAAGACAATTGGCTTTGGACTCTTTGCTCTGGCTCTTTTCTCAGCTATTAACTTTTCCATCTTGGGTAATGAGTATGATCTCTAAGTTTCTACTTCTTCATTTATAAAATGAGAATGTGTGTGCTTTTAAAAGTACACGTCTTTTTCCTAGTGAGGTGACTAATGTAATATTGATATCCAAGACATGCTTCTGCTTCCTTAATAGTGCCCATGCGTAGCATATCCAGTATGGCTTAACAGCACTGAGGTTTTTTTGTATTATGAAGTGGTGAAATAGTATGAGTACATAGTATGGAAAAGAGAATAAAAATAATACCTAGGTAAAATTAAGTTTGAAGACAGATTCTTGCTATGTGTCTCTGATTGACCTAGACCACACTATGTAAATCTGCCTTCTGCCTCCTGAGTGCTGGAATTGAAAGTACACACTAGCGTGTGTGGGCTTAACAGTTCCTTGCAATAGTGCATTGTGTATCTTATGTTTCTAGTATCTATGCCTATACATTAAATGTTTGCTTAAAGGTGGGGTAAATAAGTTGTCAATTTGAAATCAGTAAAGTTTTGTCTTGTTTTGCTTGTTTGGTTTTGAGACAGGGTTTCTCTGTGTAGTCCTGGCTGTCCCTGAACTTCCTTTTTAGACCAGGCTGGCCTTGAACTCAGAGATATCCCTATCTCTGCCCCCAGGTGCTAGAATCTGTGAAATTAATTCTAAGGCCCGGATTAAGAGTTGGTGACAAGGTTTAAAATGAAGCCCGAGGAAGAGAAATCTTTTCATGAAGTTGGAATAAGCCTAGCAATGTTAGGATTTTCAGAGTTCCTTACCATTTATAAAAGTGATGTTACTTAAATAGGAAGTTGTCATTAGATAGTTTATGGTTACTTTAGCAGCCATAAACTTCTTATCTTTTTATATACCCATTTTAAAGCTGCACATCCGAAACAATCTGTTTGTGCTTCCAGTGGAAGTTTGGAAGGGAAGAGAGAGCAGAAGAGTTACAAAGCTGTGCTAGAAGATCCGATGCTAAAGTTTTCCGGGCTCTACCAAGACACATGCTCTGACCTCTACGTGACTTGTCAAGTTTTTGCTGAAGGGAAGCCTCTGGCCTTACCAGTCAGAACATCCTACAAGGCATTTAGTACAAGATGGAAGTAAGTTGTTCTCTTTGCTGTTGCTGTTTTTTCATTTGCCATGTGAAAGGTTGTATACTGTTCTTCCATAGCCCTAATAATGTTCTAAGTAGAGACAGTTTAGCAGGGATTACCAAGGAGTTTCTTAACTATATACCTGTGAAACTATAAATATTAGACTGTTGAGAACATGTATTACACATGTAAAGATAGTTGTGTTGGTGTGTACTTACTTCATGTTTGTATTTATATGTTGACATTTTGGAAAGTAAGCATTTTACTATTTTACAACATGAACCAGAACACAACCATGTCTGAACTCTCTGCTGTTCCGAGGCCTTTAATACAAATGCTTTAGATAGTTTGAAATGACTAACCTGTTGTTTAGATCTTTAGAAGTAGATCTTCTATTATAGGCTCAGATAAGATTTATAGTCTTTTTTGTTTTCCAAGTGAAACTTTAGTTCTACGTTCATAATTTATTCATGTATTTGCATGTTATAATAGGAATACATTGTTGGCACAGAGGGCCAGCATAAGATAACACAAAACTCTGTTTTTCCGAATAGTATTGTGGATCTTTAATCTAATCTCCTGATGCTTATTGTCTCATAGACTTCACGGGGGCATTTCTAGTGTTCAGTTAGTTTTATTCTGAGTCACATGGAATGACAGATGCATAGGTACTTGATACTTTTTTCAATGTGCGTTCAAAGGATTTTGCCTGTATATATGTATTTATACCATGAAAAGGGTGTTCAGTCCCCTGGAACTGGAGTTACAGATAGCTGTGAGCTAACACATGGGTACTGGGAACTGAACCCAGATCATCTGTAAGCACAATGAGTATTCTTGACTGCAGAGTTGTCTCTCCAGCCCCGAGTGTGTGCCCATAGGAGCTATCTGTGCTCAAAGTGTCACGGAAGGCGTGGTCATGTGGCCACGTGCACAGTCAAGTGGCTCTGCTGCTGTACCAGAATCTGGCAATGGTTTCAGAGAGAGGAAGCTTGAACATTGCTGGTCTGACTACATCCAAATCAAGTATTTCAGTAGTGTAAATTCTCTAGTGTTCATTTTGGTGTCAAATATATATAAATATTTATATCTACACAACACACTTACTTAATACATTTTATTCTGGAAAATTTCAACTATATAAAAATATAGAAAGTAATATGGGCAGGCAAGGTGATGCATATCTTTAATCCCAGCACTCAGGAGGCTCTAGCAGGTGGATCTCTCTGAATTCGAGGCCAGTTTGATTTACATAGTTAGACCGTGACTCGAAAAACAAAAAGACACAAGAACAAAAACATTATTATAGTACCGTCATTACATCTAAAACAATGGACCAGAGTTCTGCAATTTAAAATATATTTGGATGTAGAATGTCATTGTCTTTGGTTAATACTACTTTTTCCTTTTTCTTTTGTTATGGAAAATTTTTATTCTCTGTTCCTTGTACTGCCCAGAAGAATTTAGAACAGAGCCAACTTTGTCTCCTCTCAATTGCTAGCTCTGTCGTTCATTGTTTTGCTATTATATGTTTGGAAGGTTGTAAAATTTAAAAAATACCAAAACATAGATCAGTAAAAGATGTAAGACAACTGTAGAAAATAGATTGAGAAAATATTTGGGGTATGTCATAAGAGAGTCGGCATTTAAAAAAAAATAGACTAAAATTGGGGAAAACCAGATTTTATCAAGTCTGTTATTAGTATTTGAAAGGTGAATTTTTTGCCCAACCTACCAAAATGGAAATGGTGAATAAACATAATGCACGACTGATTAAAACTCAGCAAGAGGATTTGGATTCAACCTGAAGACTGGAAAAGCAAAGCAGCCAGTCACTGGCTCTTATCTTGACTTTAGTCTGAAATGGTGATCCTGCCTCTAGGAATCTTAGAATGAGACTGTGTCTGAGAGCTGTCTCCTCCTGTTTTATAATCCTCTCTAGGACTGGGATTGAAGGTGTGCACTACTGGAATTAAAGGCATGCACTGCCTCGTTTCTATGGCAACTAGGGTGGCTACTGGTAGTAAGACTGACCAGTGAGGCTGTTTTACTCTCTGATCTTCAGGCAATTTTTTTTTTATATTCTTTTATTTTTCACAGTCCCTTCCCGTTCCCCCACTAATCCTCCTCCCTCCCCCTGCTTCCTTAAGAGGGGGCAGGGTACCCTGCCCTGTGGGAAGCCCAAGGCCCTCTCCCCTCCATCCCGGCCTAGGAAGGTGTGAATCCATATAGACTAGATTCCCAAAAAGCTAATACATGCAGAAGAGATAGGTCCTAGTGCTTCTCAGTCAGCCCCCATTGACAGCCACATTCAGAGATTCCGGTTTCAGGCAAACTTTATTAAAATAAAAATGAAATGCCACTACATAAATGTTTTACAGCTCCATTCTTTCGATTAGTACTTACCTACCAGAAGTTCTCCATGAGTCAGGAAGTTATTTTGTGAAAAAAGCCCTTACTACTTCAGTTGTTGCATTTCCTTGGTTTAGTTAATATTTTAGAGGTATGATAAGGTTCTGTATTATCTAAATGTGTGATTGTGATTTGTGTGTTTTAATAATAAGAAATTTACCCAAACTGTGTCCAAAACTATCTTGCCATAACCTGGGGAAGAATTGCCAGGCCCCATAATGGTGCTGAAAAGAACAACATATCAGATAACTTTAGTTTTCAATTTAATTTAAAGGATAGGCAAAGAGACGAGAAATTCCACAGATTCATTTGGATATATATTGGATATAGTTTTTCTCTTTAGCTTTGCCTTGTGGTAATTGTCTCCATGTCAATCGACTGCCGATCCTAAGTGTCACCAGTGCCAGTGAAATAAGTTGAGGTGCTGAGGTCAAAATTTAGCTTGAAAATCTTTAATAAGAGAGAACTTAGTGAGATAGAACAGATGTGCAGGCTGTTTATTTTGGGTTGTCGTATTGTCCTCAGGAATGCCTTAACGTACCATGTCTGATTATTTTACAATTGAAATATGATTTGCTTGTTCTCATATAAAATTGTGTTCTGGAAAATTATTAAAGAAAATGAAAGTTTGTTTAAAAAATTTAATATGTTGTAACATGCTTTTAGATTTGTTTATTTATCTTTATTTTTTTGCTCTTCTGTTTACATACATCTTAGTGATAGAAGTTTTTCTTTATTTCTGTTGGATTCTTTTTTTTTTTGAGACAGCGTTTCTCTGTAGCTTTGGAGCCTATCCTGGAACTAGCTCTTGTAGACCAGGTTGGCCTCGAACTCACAGAGATCCATCTGCCTCTGCCTCCCGAGTGCTGGGATTAAAGGCGTGTGCCACTACCGCCCAGCTTTCTGTTGGATTATTTCCTGGGGGGAGGGTGGGTATCACTTTATAGCGTGGGCTGGACTCAGACAAACTCACAAATCTCTCTAGACTGGCCTTGAACTAGCAATAATCCTGCCTCATGCTAAATTCTGGGATTGTAGGCATACGTCACACTGCTCAGCTTGAGTGTCCTGATTAAATGTCTTGATATACAGTGCTATTTTTCAAGAGCTATATTCAAAATTCCTGTGTTTATATTTGAACAAGCAAAATTGAGGGGGTTTCAATTCACATTATTTTTAGCATATAAACCTAATCTTTTTGGAGCTTTCTCTGAGTAAACCATTTTTTTATGGGTTAATTTGAAAGAAAGATACATATTTATTCTGTTGACTTTGTTTCCATAGTTGGAATGAATGGCTAAAACTCCCTGTGAAATACCCTGACCTACCCAGGAATGCCCAAGTGGCCTTGACTATATGGGATGTGTATGGACCAGGAAAAGCTGTGCCAGTGGGAGGAACAACTGTATCGCTCTTTGGAAAATACGGGTGAGCATTCTGCGCACTAGTCCACAAAGGGCTGTTTCTTTTTTCTTTCCTAGAGAATTTTGATTGTTTACGCAATCTGGTTTTCTCTTTGGAAACCAGTTAGGTACATAGGCCTTCGACCTTTCCGAGAGAGGGTCTGAAAGGCATTTCTTCTCACTGCTTTATCAGTGACACAGTTCCCAACAAAAGCCGCCCAAGGGTTCACAAGTTCGAGCGTTTAGTGCATCATGGGTGGGGAAGGCGTGGCTGCAGGAGTATGAGGCAGCTGGTCCCATCGCATCTGCTGTCAGAAACAGAGATGAAAGCTGAGGTTCAGTTTACTTTCCCTCTGTTCATGTAGTCTGGAATAGCAGCTCATAGAGTGTTGCTGCCTACAGTGGGGTGGGTCACCTGAATTAACCCAATTTAGACACTGCCTCACAGGCATGCCCCCAATTTTGTCTCTTAGGAGGTTCTACACTCTAACAATTTGTCAATCAGAAGTAACCATCCTAGCAGCTAAATGAATCAAGACACAATTTGTTCTGCTCTACTGTTAAGTGAATGCTAGGATCATTTCTATTAGACTAAAGTCATTGGGAGCGAGAGCTTAGGGTCCAGATCTGGAAACTGAAGATGTAGTGCCTTTCAGTGAAAAGGCCTAGGGACTTTAACCGTCTGGCTGTTGCCGTATGCCTTAGTTTTGGTCCTTCTTAAAGTTTAAAAATGTTAATTTAGACATCAATAAATATAAACAAGACTTATCTTAAAAGGTTTCTAAACAGTTTTCTGTAAATTAATGCTATCTTTTGTCCATTTTTAAAATATAGTTGTTCACACATCCTTTTTTGGTGATGTTGCTGAGACAGGTGCCTCCCATCCAGAGGAAGTGGAACATGTGCCTGAAAGGCAACTTAGGTCGTAAGATTCTCCATAAAGTTAGTGGTAATAGCTAGGAGTTCAGTTTGTTTGCTTGCCATGAGCTAAGATTTTAAGTCTTAGGAAACCTGTTCATGCTGTTTGTCCATGCCCTGTGCCACAGTTGTGCAATTTTTGAGCATCGTTGCTTTGGGCCATAGTTGTCTCAGATGTTTCTTTGGCAATAAAATGTCTTCAGTGGCCTCTTCCTCCAAAAGACCCTAGTATGCACTTAGTAAAGTGGCCCTTGAAGCCTCTAAAGGAAGGTGACACAGTGACTGCCAACTGGTGCTCTTTGCCAACACCTGTTTTGTCCATGCCAGTCAGCGAAGGGAATTCTTAGTGAGTGCTAATAAAGAATTGAAGACTGATCTTTTGCAGTAGTTCTGCCAAAGCCAACTGCCTCTAACTGGAGCATCTAACTTCAGAGACTTCTGAGTAGCTTAAGAGCAGATTGGTTATTACTTGGATTGGTAGAAGCGCAGGCAAACTGCAGGCGATGTGCAGGTGTGTGTGAATTCTGCGGTCATGGCAGTGGCTGCTACAGTGGCATGGCCCTGCCAGCTTAGAGCCACATTGGCAGCTGGTACCGGGCCTTCGATGGAGCTGAAGAAGGGCCTGCTGTGCTGGTCCCCTGACTTGTTTGTTTGGCTTGATTTCCCAAGTGGATGTAAGGATGTGTGCCCTCTGCCTCACCACCGGGAGGTTGGGGGGTAGGGAACAGTGCAATTTTAGACAAGTTTCCATTAGTGTCCAAAGAAAGTGGTGTGATCACTTCATTACCAGCATTTAGCATTCCCCTCTCCAACACCCCATTTTAAACTCTTTTCTAGATCTGTCCCAAGGTGCCTAAATCATTTAGTAAACCAACTTTCTTCTTGCAAAATGTGGCTTTTTGTTTCTAGTTAAATTCAGCCAGAGTATTGGCTGAGGAGCAGAGCGGTAGAGAGCAGGAAGGGATGCCACGTGCTCTTTCTGAAGGTGTAGGTGAGGGTCCCCTCTTAGTAGTGCTTTAGATACTTCACTGCAGCCGGTTCCTCAGGGCCTGCTTCAAGGTTGTGCTGCGTTTTGTTTCGTTTCAGACAAGCTCTCATTAGATTGTCTGTGTTACTCTAGAATCTGTGATCCCCCTGCCTCGGCTATCTGATCTGTTTGAGATGAAAAGAGAAAGAAATTTAACTGTATTAAGAGGCTGTGTTTATGTGTTTTTGTAATAACAAGAAGATGCACACTAAGGAATGAATGTTATTTATTCATGGTCACAGCCATGCAAGCCATAGATGGCACAGTTGTTACCAGACCCAGGCAGGCTTACAGAAAAGTTATGTCACTTAGTTTCATTTCCATCCTATAAATGTGATATTGCTATACTGGCTGGAAAGTTGGTGTCTGCTCTTCTAAGATATCTGCTGAGGTGCTTGTTGAGTGCTGTCCTCCAAGCATGGCTGACACCATTTTCCTCATAACAACTATGAGTCCTTCCAGAGAGGGATCCCCGTTGATTGGCCATGTTGACTTGCCACTCTTCATAGGAGGAGGGTGTAGAGAGAGTCACGGGACCCTCACCTGGGATTCACACTGTCCCTCATGCATCTTCCAGCCATTTATTTGTATGCATTTCTGTCCTGACTATGTGGCCTCATTGTATCAGGAGGTCTTATGTAGACTGTGGAAGGCTAACTGAAGTGGCTGCATTGGTGTGACCACGGGGAAGTCTCTTCTGGGATGAGACAGGCCCGGGTCGAGCTGCCTTATGGTCACTTAAGTTCCTGTAAGTAACTGCTCACTTGTGCTCTGGATTTTACCCTGGTTTGCCACTGGAGCCACATAAGAAAGGTGCACATTTGCTTAAGTCTGCCCAGGAATGGGTTCCCTCAACACTGATAACATATGCATTGGATTTAGATCATTTCTATATACATCTCTCATTTCTGATTATCTAAGGGAGAAAGTGTAGCTTGAGGAGAGATTTGCGGTTTTTAGTAGCTTAGCTCAGTGCTGCACAAACCATGGGGGCCTTGGAGCCTGACAAGCTTGACACACATATCATTATGATGGGCTGCCTCAGTTTACTTCTACTCTGATCTCCTTTCCCTACAGCATGTTTCGCCAAGGAATGCATGACTTGAAGGTGTGGCCTAATGTGGAGGCAGATGGCTCTGAGCCCACAAGAACTCCTGGCAGAACAAGCAGCACGCTCTCCGAAGATCAGATGAGCCGCCTCGCTAAGGTACATGGGCCTCTGAGACGAGTGTGGATTCGTGTGCCTTTTTATTGTGAATCCTGTCAGTTGTCTTCCTGGTTTAAAGTAAATGTTAGTAACAGTTTTGAGATGTGATTCATGAACCTTCGCTCTTGAAAGGTGTATGCTCCATATCCTTGTGTGATCCTCCTAGCTGTGTGACTTGAGGACATTTTTGCCTCTAAAAGCTTCATGTACTCAGCAGTCATCCCTTATTCCATCCTCCCTGTACTTCCTGATGGCTGCTGGTCCACTTTCTGTTTGTGGACGTCTGCATGCGTGAATCACATACTGTATGGTCTCTTATCTAGACTTGCATGAGATTTGGAAGTGTAGGTCCCCTGTATTTTCATCCTTATGTCTCTTTTTTTATACTGCTGTTTGAGGTGAAAAGGGTGGCAGAGCTCCCTACTAAGTGTGCTTTCTGGAATAGTCTTCAGCTCCTTTCTTTCTCCATATGAGTGAAGATGCATTTCAGCTGCTCATTTCCAGGTCCTCCTGTGTTCTTCCTGGGGGCGTAGGACAGTTCACAAGCTTTGCTATGGTCTGCCCTCTCTTTAAGAGTTTATCAGCAGTGAACTTGGATTTGGTTACTTTCTGTGATTTACACATAGATATTTTATTAGAATCATCGCATATGTACTCTGTGGGCTACTAAAATTTGAAAGATTTGATTTTTAAGGGTCACAAGAACATAGTTTCAGTCTGGGACTGTGAAATGAAGACCAGCCATTAAATAGCCCATGAAAACATGGTATTAGATAATTACTAAGCAAGCATTGTTAACTCTGACCTGCAATAATGCTTTTATTTTTGCTTAACTATGGAGTGAAATTCTAACTACAATATGATTAACTATCAAAGTTTATTTTTTTAAAAACAGTCCTTTAATAGTAATTTTAATGTAATAAATCTCTCTAATGATTTAGACTGGTTTATAAATCTGTCTAGTTTTCCTTTGAGGAAAAGCATATATGAGAAAAAGAAGTAATCTTGTATAGTGCTCAGGTTAGGTCTCATTTTTTGGTTTTTCAAGACAGGGTTTCTCTGTGGCTTTGGAGCCTGTCCTGGAACTAGCTCTGGTGCCAACTAGACCAACCTGGCCTCCAACTCACAGAGATCCGCCCGCCTCTGCCTCCCAGGTGCTGGGTTTAAAGGCGTGCGCCACCACTGCCTGGCTTCATTTTTTTTTCTTTTTAATAATTTGGTTATCCTAGAGTTTTACTAGGGAATAGGGAAAAAGTATGTATTAAATATGCAGCACCCTGCATCTTGCTCATTTTCCTCTTTTCCATCTTTAAACTTTTATAGTTAATGCTTCTGTTTGAACTGATTTGTGAACACAGTAAGAGATCAGACTTCAGGGCTGTCTGTTGACTTTCACAGTCTGGACCAGCTTCTTGGTAATGATGGGCCAGTGTGTACACTGTTCCCTTCATCTCTATTTTGATAGGAGGCATGTCCTCCAGGGGCTTTGACCCCTGGGCTCCGGTGTCTGGTTTATATTGAGTCTGTGTCTTTGGACTGAAAGGTTAGTGCAGAAGCACGCTTCCCCACTCTCCTCATTTAGCAGCTCTGCGTGATGCCTTTGCCGTGTGCTTTCCTTTCTGACAGTTTGATTAAGGAGGAGGCAAAGAAAGTACAAGTAGAGGAAAAAGGTTTCATGGTCTATGTGGGGATATTGGGGAGGGTGGGGAACTCTGCACTCCAGCACTGAAGAGGGGAACCGTGGACTTCACAGAGCCACATCTGGTCACTGGGTTGGGGTCTGGATCTCAGGCTTACTGCAGCAGGAGCCAAGGGACAAAAGGTGGATGTGATCAATAGAAACAGGACAAACAAGCTACCCTGCTGTATGCTGCCTAGATGAGGTTGCAGATTATGGGGGGAATACTCTTTCTTAAGTGCTGTCTGTAATTAACTGTAGGACTGTACTTGCACATGCTGTTCACATCATTAACATGGTAATTTGTAAAAGCTGAATGGAAGGCATTCTGCCTTCAGTCAAGCTGCTCAATTATAATCTAAATCATTAAGAGAAAATACAATAGAAGAATGATAGCTCACAATGTGACCTGTCCAACAAGTGAAAAGACTTAATGAAGTACAGCTATTTCTTTCAAAGAATACACACATTCTTAAGGAGAGCATAGACACTGAGAAGAACCCATCGTACTTTTAGGGAGTTAGTCCTAATGGAGGGAGAGTTGAGACTTGACAGCATGTGGTAATGAGTGCACTGCAGATACTCTCTGCCTTGAAGTAGTGACACCCCTGCTACATATTTTGACTGTAGTAGTGGATTTTAATCCCAACGAGCAAGCACAGCTTCTGCTTTTAAAATGCTTATCTTACAGAGAAAGAGAATTATTGACTACTTAGAGTTCATAGAGAAACTCATTACTCTACAAATGGGAAAAACACACTCCTGGCCATTACATTTGGGTTGGGTGAAAGCGTCTCATCTTGTTTCATTTATCCTTTTAGATTTTTTTTTAAAGTGACAATAATTAAAAAAAATAGAATTATGATAATTACTATTGTGATTTGAGTGAGAACAGCCCCGTAGGCTCATGTGTTTGGATGCTTGGTCCCCAGTTGGTGGACCAGTTTGGGAAGGAGTAGGAAGTGTGTGGCCTTGGTGGAGGAGGTGTGTCTGTCATTGGGGCAGGTTTAGAGATTTTAAAAGCCCACACCATTCCTAGTTGGCTCTCTTTAACTCCCTGCAGATCAAAATGTAAGCTTTCAGCTATTCTGCAGCCGTGGCTTTGCTCCACCATCATGAACTCCAATCCTCTGAAACTGTAAGACCTCTGTTACGTGCTTTCTTGTCTGAGTTCCTTGCTCATTGTGTTTGAGGACAGCATGGGAAAGTAACTGAGGCGATTGCTGAGATTATTCAAGGCTGTCAGGCTTGTTCAGTGGTGCCAGTGACGGTATGGAAAATATTTTGAATGAAGTTCATAAAGAATGATTTTTGCTCTAGATAACATACCTTTTATAAACAGCTTGTTTGATTTGATTACTTATCACCACTGTTTAGTGTTACAGCCAGGGTTTGGGGGATTTTGTCACTTTTTCCCTCATTTTGCTGAGTGGCATCTTTTCGATAATTCATTGGTTTGCTCACAGTTCTCCAATATTGTTAAAGCCTTTAGACTTGTCTTAAAACTAGTGGCCCTGAGTAGACTCTTGATGCCAGTGTGATATTGAGCCCTAAAACATTATTGATTGATGTTTTGAGAAATCAATTCTCTGTCTTTATAGCTATAGTTTCTGCCTGAGGGGAAAAAAGTAACATACTTTTAAAACTAGATTTATCTGTGAGAAGTTTAACTAAAGGGAACTTTTATATGTCAAATACTAGTCTCCCTGAATAAAGAGATTTATGAGGAATGTTTAAAAGTAAAATTGAAGAATTGTGGTTGAGACTTCATTAATCAAGAAGATAGAAAAACTTAGGTGGAACTTCTTTGCTAGCTAAGAATTCAATATATATGCCTAGGTGGACTCTGACATGCACGTGTGTGCTCTCACAGTTCCTTCAAGTGTTAGTTGTTCAGACGAAGTTCATGTATGGCTGTAGTATGTCTTACTTACAAATTATTTCATAGCTTAAGTTTGATTTTGATATATATATACACACACATATATATGAGACTCATTATTTTTTTGCCATTCTTTTTATTTTATTTTTTCACATGATATTTATTGAGCTCTACATTTTTCTCTGCTCCCCTCCCTGCCACTCCCCTCTCTGCTTCAACCCTCTCCCAAGGTCCCCATGCTCCCAATTTATTCAGGAGATCTTGTCTTTTTATACTTTCTACTTCCCACGTAGATTATATCTATGTAGGTCTCTCTTAGTGTCCGTATTGTTGTCTAAATTCTCTGGGATTGTGGTTTATAAGCTGGTTTTCTTTGCCTTATGTTTAAAAACCACCTATGAATGAGTACATGTGATAATTGTCTTTCTGTGTCTGGGTTACTTCACTCAAAATAATGCTTTCTAGTTCCATCCATTTTCCTGCAAAATTCAGGCTGTCGTTATTTTTTTCTGCTATGTAGTACTCCATTGTGTAAATGTACCACATTTTTTTTTTTATCCATTCTTCAATCGAGGGGCATTTAGGTTGTTTCCAGTTTCTGGCTATGACAAATAAAGCTGCTATGAACATAATTGAGCACATGTCCTTGTGGCACGATTGAGCATCTTTTGGATATATACCCAAAAGTGTATTACTGGGTCTTGAGGAAGGTTGTTTCCTAATTTTCTGAGAAATCGCCACACTGACATCCATAGGGGTTGTACCAGCTTGCATTCCCACCAGCAGTGCAGAAGTGTTCCCTTTTCCCCACAACCTCTCCAGCATGAGTTGTCATCAGTGTTTTTGATCTTGGCCATTCTAACAGGTGTAAGATGGAATCTCAGAGTTGTTTTGATTTGCATTTCTCTGATGACTAAGGATGTTGAGCATTTCCTTAAGTGTCTTTCAGCCATTTTAGATTCCTCTGTTGAGAGTTCTCTGTTTAGGTCTGTGCTCCATTTTTTTTATTGGATTATGTATTCTTTTGGTGTCCAATTTCTTGAGTTCTTTGTATATTTTGGAGATCAGACCTCTGTCTGATATGGGATTAGTGAAGATCTTTTCCCATTCTGTAGGCTGGCATTTTATCTTGTTGACCGTGTCCTTTGCTTTACAGAAGCTTTTCAGTTTCAGGAGGTCCCATTTATTAATTGTTTCTCTCAGTGTCTGTGCTGCTGGGGTTCTATTTAGGAAGTGGTTCCCTGTGCCAATGCGTTCAAGCGTACTTCCCACTTTCTCTTC
>PVIU01019535.1:0-36155 GCA_004026605.1 Ondatra zibethicus
GACACTGTGCTAATGTTTTCTGGCTGTTCAGACCCAAATAATCACACAGAAACTGTATTAATTACAAGATTATTTGGCCTGTTAGCTCAGGCATCTTATTATCTAACTCTTACATCTAGAATTAACCTATTTCTAATATTTTATATTTTACCATGAAGCTTGTGGTTTGTTACCTCTTGCTTCTTGGGTGGCTACATGGCATCTCCCTGACTGCCTTCTCTCCTTCTCTTTCTCTGCTTGGATTTCCTGCCTTGCTATATTCTGCTCTGCCATAGTCAAAGCAACTTCTTTAGTAACCAACAGTAAGAAAGCATAATCACAGCATACAGGATTCCCACATTATCTCCCCTTTTCTGTCTAAATAAAAGTGAAGGTTTTAACTTTAACATAGTAAAAATTACATACAACAAAACAGATATCAAGCAAGAATTGCAATTGCAATATTCCTTTGTGAAGTTTCTGAAGTTTCATATCTAATTTATGTTTTATCATAACATAAGGAAAACTATAACCATCAAAGACCCCATAAGGATATAATATTACCAAAGTAAACAGGAAGTGCATTGTAATCAACTTCTAAAACTCTAAAATTGACAGAGACATCTTTCTGCCTGGACAGTTGCCCAAAGTTCTTCTGTAACATTGGAACATCTGTCTTTGGCCTACAAGCCATTAGCATCTGGCAGACTGGTTCATCTGTATTCAGAGTTTGTCATTCACTTACTTCTGTGTCCTGCAGAATGTCTGGTAGAGTCTTTCATGAAGCAGGAACCCTGAAGGACCATTTCCACCTTCTTTGGGCAAGTTCAGCAGTCATTTTTCTGTGTGTCCTGCATGTCCAGTTTATACAGCATATTGTCAAGCAAGTCCAGGCAAGAACAGTTTCTTGCCCAAGTGGCTACCCTTGTCGCATTGAAGGCAAATTCCATAATGAGTTGCTTCAATGCCTGTCAACTTCTCTGAAGTACTTGGTGCTGCCAGAAGCAGATATGTCTCACTGTTGAGAAAAGTCTAAGTTCTTAAAATCTTTTAAATGCCATATTCTGTAGGTCTTTGAAGTGTTGGAGATTATTTATCTAACTGAAATATATCTCTGCATATCTAGAAAACCTAACTAACATGACTATAAGTTTGACTATTATAAATGATTATCTATTATCTGTAATTTGTAATTATACATTACATTTTTAATGAGCTTCACAAACACAACCTTAAACAAGAACAGAAATACATATACATAGTGTAACAAAATTGATGTTAAATTTGTCTCAATAGACTGAAGTTCATTCCAATGCAAAATATTCATCTCTTTATCACATCCCCCTATTTATTTTAGAAATTGACTGTGCCCATTAAACCATTTATAATCATCCTTTTTAAATGAAAGTACACAGTTATAAACAATAATTTTGAGAATTTGGGCACTATTTTCTCCAAACTGCTTCCTCCTGCTTGTTGAGCAAAGTATTTTTCGGGTCCATAGAGACCATTCAGGGGGTCTCGTTCCATCAAACCACATTAGCTTTGATGGAATCCATAGGTTCCCATCCTATGTGGTAACAAAAGCAGAATCTCTTTTCCAAAGTAACATATCCTCTGTTCCTCTGCTGGTCACCAGCAAACAGAGCCTTCTCTGAAAATATGCTTCTACCAAGAAGCTCCAATTGACTCCTGTTTTTGTGGGTCTAGAACCTCCCTCTTTAAGATTTCTTAGGCTTTATGTGGATATTCTTGTCAAACGTTTGGTTGCCATTTGTAAGTGGAGACTGCACTTATGTCTCCTGGCTGCCCTGACCCGAATAATCACACAGAAACTATATTAATTACAACACTGTTTGGCCTATTAGCTCAGGCTTCTTAATACCCAACTCTTACATCTCAAATTAACCCACTTCTCTTATTTTATATTTACCATGAGGCTCATGGGTTGTTATCTCTTGCTTCTTGGGCAGCTACATGGTATCTCCCTGACTGCCTCTGCTATTATAAATCTAGTCACTGAGAGATTCAAAAGTTTCTTCATGCAGTGGTTGGTAGCTAACACAGAAACTCACTACTGGTTAAGGTGAAGAGAATAAATGACTGTTGAGGGCTCAGCCACAAGCAAGATATCTGTATCACAACCCTTCCCAAGACTCAGGAGCCACTGAGGAAGAGGAGGAAGAAAGATTGTAAGAGCCAGAGGTTGGGGAGAACTGAAGTGAAACGCTGTCTTCTGGACTTGCTAGGACTGCCACACTCATGAACTCAGCATCACCATGGTTGACTGTGTAATCCCTGCACAAGGTTAAGTCCAGCAGCATTGTAGAGCCAAGGGGGAGGGGTTCGTGAGCCCCTGCCCCCTAACTCAGGAGCTATGGACTGCTGACTGCTTCTGAGGGAGTGAGAGTCCATCTTTAAGGGTGTGGTTCCTGGAAAGTTGACCACTTTCCAGTGAACGGCTCCAAACCCAGAAGCATATGGACGACACTGACTGGAGTTGACAGGTTATCAAGTAAACAATAGTAAAGGAAGGAAGGAAGGAAGGAAGGAAGGAAGGAAGGAAGGAAGGAAGGAAGGAAGGAAGGAAGGAAGAAGAAATAGAGTTGGGGCTAGGATGGGAAAGTAAGGGTAGATCTAAGAGGATTATGGGGAGGAATTGGAGTGATTATGATCAAAATAAGCTGCATGTTAATTTCTTTGCCACATATTTAATATATAAATGATATATTATTAATATAGGATATATAAATAATATATATTAATATGCAGCATATATATATATTGCTTGGGTGCTTCTAGGGGTAATCCCATATGATTCAAAGAACAAAAGGCAGAGTTCAGAAACCAGCCCACAGAAACAGACCAAGGGCAGAAGCAAGCCAGCTGTGAAAGCTGAGCGTTGTCTACAAATCACACTGGCTTCACAGACAGGGGCCAACAGCTCTTACAGTGTGCTGGTCCCAGGCCCTGGAGTTTCATTCTTACCTCTTTCAGCTCCCTCCCTGCTCAGTTGAAATTTAGCCATTGTGTTAGGCAGTCTTCTCTGGAGGAATAGAACTAACAGAATGTGTAAATATAAAAGAGGAACAGCTGTGGCTGTGGGTTGTAAAATTCCTTACTTTCTAGAAATGGGTCCACTCTGGAGACGGACACTGGTCTTGGCACTGTGGAGATCTTTCTGTCTTGAAGGACAGATGGTCCATGCTTTGCCTCCTCTGTCCCTGGAATGCCACTGGGGACTTTGGGCTGTGTTGCCACACTTGGGGAAGGTTCCCGGAGAGGCAGAAGCTCCTCATGTACCACAGGACAAGTCACCAAGCCAGGGTTGAGTCCACCTGGAGCAGCCCTTTTCTCTGCCACTTGGGCCTCATGGGTACAACAATGTTGCTTCTGGCAGCCCTGTGTGCTCCACACACCTTCTCCGCTTCACAAATCACACACAGCATGAGGCGGGAGCACTGACCTCCCTTTATCCAACTACGCAGGGGCCAGAGGTGACAGAAAGTTCTAGAAAACCAGCCCTCTAGCTCCACTGTGTATTAACTTCCCCTTCCTTCGCATTCTGCAATGTGAATAAAGAAAGCACTGAATTTTAGAAACAGGCAAATCCTGTAGCTTTTGCCCTGAGGCACACCAGGTGGTGCTGAGCTACAGCCAGGGAGTACAGTCAGGGAGTGCTCAGGCCTCCACCCAGGTCCCCAGGCTGTCCCCACTGTATTCATCCTTAAAGCTACCTCCAAGATGGGGAGTATGTCTTTTAAGTTGTGCAGAGCCCAAAGTTGATCTGGTTCTTTTGTTTGTTTGAATGTTTTCCTGTGTTTTTCATTTGAATTGGAGAGAAAATACCCTCTTAGACAGTTCAGACACTTCAACTCAGAGAGGACCATTTGTATCCAGAGGTTCTCCTGCGATCCAGTCCATTCATAGGTCATGGGCTGGGTTCAGGAATGTGGCAGTCTGAGTGCCTGAAACACATGATCCCTGCTGCTGGGTGTCTCCGCATTTCCCATCTGATGCTGACGGCCTGCAGCTCCCTGGAAAGTCATGCGTATCTGTTTCGTGTTGGAAGGCTGAAGAAGCTGGATCCGATGTCAGCAGAGGACGGGGGCAGTCGTGATGGATACACTCAGAAAAAACAAAGGCAGGTCATGCTATGTTTCTCTCAGACATTTTTGTATCTGAGCCACCAACTGGAAGGGTCTTCCATCTTTGAGGGCGCCCCCCCCCAAGATAATCTTGGAAAAGTCTCTCACATGTCATTCTAAATTCCATTAAGTGGCCAATCAAGACCAATCTCATCCTAGATTAGCATCATGGCTGTTTCTGGTTCTTGGACTCAATGAGATGAGCTTTATCTCATTGGAGGGAATGCTCTTAACATTTTCATTTTCTTGCTATAATGGGTGTGTTTATGGGAGAGTTGGCTTAGTGTAGATAGTTGCCAGTGTAGGTAAGAGGGGAGGGCCCAGTAATACCTCTTTGTGTGCAGTGTGCCAGTGTAGGGAAGAGAGGAAGGCTCAGTGAGGTCTCTTCATGTGCAGTGTGCCAGTGTAGGGAAGAGGGGAGGACCCATTGATGCCTCTTTGTGTGTGATGTGCCAGTGTAGGGAAGACGGGAGGATCCGTTGATGCCTCTTTGTGTGCAGTGTGTCAGTGTAGGGAAGAAGGGAGGGCCCAGTGATGCCTTTCTATGTGCCGGGTCACGCAAATGCCTGTGCACCCTTCACCATCACCTGATGTTCAGAATTCCTCACTAGGTCCTGGGACTCATAAGTTGAGGACTTCCACATCTCAGAGAACGCATGCACTCAGAGGGTGTGGACAGAGACACAGAGCTAGAGAGAGGTGTGTAGCCAGAGGACCCAAAGCAAGGCTAAGGAGCCTGGAGGCCAGGGCCTACATGGGGCTGCAGAAGAACAGTCACAAGGAACAAGCTGGGCCCTGGCAGCAGAGCATCCAGCTGTTTCTCCTGGGTCTCTAGGAGTGAGACATTTCCCATATTCTGCTTGACCAGCCAGAGCTCCAAAAAGAGGGTTACCTGCCCTGGCCAAGTGTCTCCCAGCTTCAGTATCTCAAAGCAACATCACCAGAAGGCCTGGCCCAGTAGGCTCCCTGAAGCTTGCTGCCCCTGACTGTGGCCTCTGTGTCTGCCTCCAACCATGCCAGGTGTCTGCAGTGTTTCACAGCCTTAGTTAGGGCCTTGGGCTTATGGGAAGGTGTGTGTCTCTGAGCAGGGACCCTCGCCCTCCCTCCAGAGCTGTGAAGTGAGTGATTGGCAGGTTTCCTGCTATTGTCATTTGAGGTCCTAGCTAGTGTGAGAGTCTTTGTTACTGTCTTTTGTTGACTTTGTTTTTGTATTTTCATAAAGCTCTAAGGGCTCTTTAGAGCTGTTTTGCTGTTTGTTTTTTAAAAACACTATAACACACACCGAGACGAAGGTGAGGAAGAAGCCAAATCTTTAGGCGCTATTTGGAGACAGGAATATGTAATTTGGGGGTATCTTAGATGTTGAGGTCACACAAAAAGCAGAAGAGAAGCTTTTTGTACAGCTCAAGTGGAGGAAAATCCAACTGATTCAAAAAGTCCCCCGAGTCTTTAACTTGCTGGCTGTGGTCCCAGATTTTGGCCTGGGCTGGCTACAGACTTCCATGGGGCAGCCAAGACATTCCTGCATAGCTGCGGGTCACTGCCAAGGAGTGACCTCTCTCATCTAGTTCATTGTGGACAGCACAGGGGGCTCCAGGAAGTCACCGTGACCTGTGTTGGCCCACAGGTAAGGAGTGGGAAGAAGGTAGGAACATGGGTGAGGACAGGAGATCACGGAGTCCATAGTCAGGGACAGCAGGACTTCAGGTCGAGGGAGCCCACTGGGCCAGGCCTTCTGGTGATGTTGTTCTGAGATCCTGAGGCTGAGACACCGGGAACAAAATCCACACATCAGACATAGCTAACACATCAACAGGTACCACACCCTCAGACACTACACATGACAAGCACAGTACCCACCAACAAACCCCGCCCATCACACAATACCCACCACACACATACCACACCCACAGCCACAAGCCCCACACACTACATTGCACCTTCAACACCACATACCACACCCACAGACACTATGCACTACAAACACCATACGCCACATATTAAATGCCCCATCCACACATTCCACACACAGTAAGTTATATTCTCTACCCACAGAACACACATGCACACCACTCTCTTCATACACAAATAAATATACACCATGCATGCATACTTTTGGCCAATCCTTTGAATATACCATTTGTGCACATATTGGATGACATACAATGACATTTATGTGGACTTTGTGTATTTAGATGTGCGCATTAACAAATCGCTCACGTAAACATTGAACTGCCAGCATCTCTTCCTCCTGCCATGGCTCCTTCTGGGCCCAGGCCCTGTAGCAAAGAGAAATAGTTTGGGGTTTGATGTTGTCTTTTTCTTCATCTGAGCCCTGGCCTTGGTTTCTTTCACAGTGAAGAGTCAGTCCAGAAACAATTGCTTTGGGCTAGAATGTGGTTTATCTAGTGTGGCAGAGAATGAGGAGGCAAGAAGTCAGTCACCCTCTTCCTTTCCACACTGAGTGGCCCTGCCTGTCAATCCTGTCCTGCGTAGTGGCTCTAGTACATGACAGCAGTGTGCTCAGAAACACAGTCTTAGACCTTGAACTCCAAGGAGAGCCAAGGAGCATCTGCCTAATTCAGCGGTCTTTTAGGTTGCTCACAATGCGGGGGGTCGGTGGAGGAATACCCACAAATTACCTTTGCCTGAAGCCTGCTGCTTCTCACAGCTCTGGTGACCTAGCTCAAAGGTTGGTCTGTTGGCACAAGAGGCTTCTGTGGGAGAAAGGTCTTCCTGCATGTCTTGGGCTCAGGGACAGAGTAAAATGCATTTATGGTTTTGCAGCCAATCCAGGCATCTTTGCCAGAGTGCTGGTGTGTTCCTGGGAACAGGCTTTTCCAGGAGGAAAATGTAAGCAAGACCTCAGAATAACTTAACAGTTTCCTCACAGCCCTGCCACTTCCTGCCTTCGACGTTTTTTCCGGCTCATTGTACGAATCCTGATGTCAGCTTGAAGTCTCAATCCTGAGAACCAGCACGCAGCCCCGCAGCCCTGACGTAAGCAGGCCAGTCACCCGTGCACTCCGTGTGGGTCAGAATGATACTTTATTGATCATTATCCCAGTTCTCAGGGAAGCAGGCGAGCGCGCACTGCCTCTTCCTCTCCTTGACCTGTCCTTATTATTTAGTTTCCTGCACTAACTTTCCCTCACACCCACAGACATCCAGCAGGCCCCACAGTCCTCCTTCAAAACCCACGCCCAATTTCAAAGCTCCCACTCCCCTCCTTACTCCTGACAGCTCAAGTTTGCACCCTTCATCCACAGTTCTGGGGCCGCCTCCCAACCGAGAGGCCATTTCCACGCTGGTGCCCTTGTAAGGACAGACAGACAGACATTCAGACAGTGTTACTGCCCTGGGCTTCATTAATTCCTGAAACCATTCTAGAGACAGTAAAAAATTTGTCTTGAATGGTCCTTTTCAGGTGGGGACCTACAACGCTATGCCCCTTACCTCCTTTGTGGATCTCCTGCACACTGGCCACTCTCAGCCACCCTAACCACCTGTGGCCTGGTGCCAGACAGCACAATATATCCTCAAAGAATCTCTAGTTACCAACACTAACAATGCCCAAGTCTGCTACCCCTGCCTCACCCACTCTTTTTTTTTTTTTGCAGAAGCCACAGCTATGGTCCCCTCTTAATGTTTTCCCAAGGTCTCCCTGCCTTCTGATGGGCCCTTGTGCCTTCCACATGACACCATCTTGTCAATGTGAGCGACAAACTTATCAAACTTGATCTCTGGGTCTTGCCAATACTCAAATAATAATACAACACATTTATTTATTTTCTTTTCATTTTCTCTCTTCCTTTCAGATGCCAAGGCTCATTAAAGCAGAGCCCTTGTAGGTGGGTTCCTATTTGTTCCTTTGATGTACAATTAATAAAAACTCAGGGTCAGAAATTGGGGTTCAACCTGAAGATTCAAAAAGCAAAACAGCCAGCCACTGGCTCTTACCCCAACCTCAGTTAGAAATGGCCATCCTGCCTCCAGGAATCTCAGAATGAGACTGTATGTGAGAGCTGTCTCTCCAGGCCCTCTAACCCCATCTTATTTTCTTCTCTAGGCCTGGGATTAAAGGCATGCACCACCTGATTTCTATAGCAACTAGTGTGGCTACTGGGATTAAAGATGTGTGTTACCATAACTTGGTCTATAAGGCTGACCAGTGGGACTGTTTTACTCTCAGATCTTCAGGCAGTCTTTATTTATTAAAATACCATTGAAATGCCACTACATTCCTTAGTTAATGTCCATTGAATGCTTTAAAAACAGCAAAAGTGTTTTGCGTTTAACCTTTAACACTTCATCTGGGTGTATTCCACAGTGCTTTTTCTCCCCCTGCCCAGGGCCAGGCATTAGCTAGGAGCTGTTCCTAGCTCTGTGCTCATCTTGTCCGAGTGCAATTCCTCGCCTGTACTTTAGCTGTGGTCTCAGCAGGCATGGTGACAAAGGCCATCTCCCCTGACCTGGGAGAAGCTACTGGTCTGCCTGCCCTCGGTGCACACCCCTCTGGAGTCTGCGGTTGGCCTCAAGTCAGTATGGTGTAATCACTGACCTCAGCTGTGGGTCCTCATTGAGAGGGCTTGGATCACATCATGGTCTTCATAGTTCAAATGCTGAAGTAAGGCCTGGATTTGATTTTGACCAGAAAGTCAGGAAATGGAGTTTGTATTCCAACTGGGTAGACCTCAGTACTCTTTTCTGTTACAGCGCTCCACCTAATCTATGAACTATTGGAGCATGTGATGAGGACAAACCTACAGATCCAAAACAGTAGAATCTCCACGACAAAGGACAACAACAGTATATACAAGAGGAGCCTCATTATTGGTGGTATAGCAGAAGCCAGAGGCCTGGAAGCAGACCAGTGACTTGTGGCAATAAGCACTTGCATGTAAAGATGAATGGACTGGACACTATGTGACTCACAGGCCACACTATAGCTTTCCTGACAAGAGTCTTCTCTTACTTGTTTATTAGGTAGTTACTGTATTGTATTGTTTGGTTGGTTGGTTTGGTTTGGGGGGCTTTCTTTTAAATTTTGTTTTATCTTGGGGAGGGTTGCAAGGGCGGGGGAGATGTGAGGGGAAGGGTAGATAAGTGGGATGGGGTATATGATGTGAAATCCACGTAGAATCAATACAAATAAATAAACCAAATACACATACGGAATTAGCAAGTAAGCCAGCAGTTGGCTTGTTGGCTGATCCTCCGTTCTGGTCTTTTAGCGGCACCAGGTGACGCTCATGTCCTCTCCACAGCAAACCCAAGTCAGATTTTCTTCACTTTTCTCAGTTTCTTTTTCCCTTCCTTTCAGCATTTGAGTTTGAATTGTACACATAGTAAAGTTCACTCTTTCTGGTGTCGAGTTGTTGATTGTGCCTTTTGTGTTTCTTCTTCATTTTCTACTCTGGTCATAAGAATCAACAGTGATAGTTGTCTTTAGCAGACTCCAGATTGGTCGCTTAACTTTGTGTGATGAAATACGTGCTGAAGTGAGCATTGATTAGAGTGGGATCCAATATTTACAAACGTGTCTGTGCATTTGTAGAGAACTGGGTCTCCACAGCTTCTGCTGATGCAAGCTCCTCATTCTTTTTAGGCTGTGCTTCCCTCTCATGCTCTCCAGCAGCCTGAAAACTTTCCCTGGAGCATCTGCCCCTTTCCAGCACTTTCTATCTTCCCTTTCAGATTTTTCTCATTCCTTCTTTCATCTCTTCAATAGAAATCTCTGCAAACCATAGTGGACTTGACGTCCCCATTCTTAAGTGTGTGTGAACGGTGGAGGGGGGTTGCAGAATGGTGTCCGTGAATGTTCCCCTGACAAAGTGAAGAGGGGTGTGCAGAAGGCAGAACACAGAGCATGGAGGAAGGATCCATTAATTGTTATTTTGTTAGCGAAGAAACAAAAAGTTATAGTGCAGCTACAACTATACTATAACTATAACTATAGCTATAACTGTGTCACTGGGTCCCAGGCACCACCGAGGAGAGCAATGCTCTGTGAAAATGGAAACGAAGGTGAGCAGGAAAGACATCAAGCCCAGATATCTCCTATTGTTCATAACACAAACCAAGCTGTGTCCGGGCCTCATTAGTTGTAATCCTAAATGTCTTCTCTTGTGTGACTAACAGCTTGTATGATGCCTTCACTCTAAAACAAACAAACAAATGAACAAAATATGCCCCTGCCTCCGATGTGTAGCCTTGCCATTCTGCACTCCCGAGAGTCTCAGATTCAAAGCAGGAGAGAAACTGAGCCAAGAATGAGCTGTCCTTGAGGACATGCCAATTCAAATGCAGTTATCCCTAATAATTACAGCAATTTTCACATCATAACTTTACTTGACATGTCTATTGTGTTTTTCTTTCTAACAGTCATGATTGCAACTTTGAAGCTAACTTTACTACTCATTGCTCCTGGAGCCCTGAGCTCAGGAGCAAACTATGCATGCACTGGGGGTAAGACACAAAGTAGCTGGGAAGTCACTGGCCTCTGCATGGCGGCTGGTCATGAGATTTCTGAATAGCCTCATGAACCTTCAGAAGGCATGTCCAGAGATAGAATTTCCAAATAAGGAATGCTCATCTCAGTACAAATAGACACAAGTCAAGGAGCTTAAAATGGAAAAAAAAAATTGGAAGGTTAATTCCTAAGAAAAAACTGTTACTGTTTTTATCTTAAATTGTGATGGAATATTTTTACCTGGTAAGCTTTCCACACATTTGTGTGCAGTGATGATCTAGCAAGAACGAACTTGGTCTTCTGGGTCAGGGTCACGTGATGGACGGGCCAGCATTTCTTCAGTGTCCTTAGTCATTGTGCGTCTTTTCTTGGAGAGTGTGCGCATCATTAACCATACAATTTTATTACAAATGGAAATCAATATAAAAAATAATTGTGCTCATGCACAAAGTTTAATGTACCACAAACTGACCATATTCAGAGAAGGATTAGTAAGAGGTATAAGAAACTCCTAATCAAGAGATACCAATGAGATAAGGGATTTGGATTAAAATTAAAGGCTAATTAAATTGAAAGCTAAAGCCTTGTAGGCAGGTGTTAAAATAGGAAATATGCTCATATCACCCTAGGGAAGAGGCATTGCATGCTGCAGACTGTGGGGTTTCCAAGAGACCTTCTAGTGTGCATGGCCCCCTTATTTCCCGCAGGCTGGAGTCTTTCTGCTCTGTGCTTATAAGGGGCAGATGCATGGCACACTGTTATCTTCACTTTCTTCATACCTCCATCTGATAAAAATATTCCATTTTCCAAAGGGAGCAATCATGTACTTTCCAGTACCATCCCCATAGATGAGGATCCACCAGACATAGGAAACATAGTTGACCTGTGTATATACATGCACCGTTCCTGTTTCTGTATCTTTCGTTTCCTGCGATTTTATTCATTTATCCCTAACAGTGTGCACTTCCTTCAGTGTCAAGAATGTCGCACTTCCGTTGCATGGAAGAGTGCTTATGTAAACCTTCACACACACACACACACACACACACACACACACACACACACACACACACACATTCAGATCTTTACACGTGCATCTAAGATTGGCATGACACAATGGTGATCTTCATCACAAAGTAAGAGGCATACTTTGCAACAGCCCATCAACTGTGCGGCTCAGTCATGTGCCTAAGATTTGTGCCCAGTGTGAGAGTTGCCTAGATAACTGCAGCTGCTACTCTTTCACTCCCGTGAATGTAGCACACATAGAGATATGGCTCTGTCCACAGGCAACACCCAAGCACCAAATTGGCTCATCCTGCCTGAAGGTGGGGAGAAATGACATGTGTGATTATCATACAGGTGGACATACTACCTACTGAAGAGATGCCTCAGAATATGTAAACGAGGTGTTTCAACTTGTCAGGGCAGCATGGATGCCCCATGGATCAGCTTCTGTATGCTGGCCGCAGCAAACAATTTCCAACTGCTCCAATGCATCATGGGAGGTTTCATTTCAGTAGTAATGATCTATTTGACAACCACAGCTGCTTCTACAGCCTCAGGCTGACCAGTGCACACATTTTTAGTTGTAATATCATATGAATAGTGCATGTTCCTATAATAGACCTTGTTCCTATCTAAAATCCTATGAGGTGGGCCTCAACTGTCCGCATTTCTCTCTGTATTATTGTCTTTTAAGGCTCCAAGTAATGACCCATTAAGCTCTATCCAGAGCATTCAGTGGATTTTCTAGTCTAAAAGTGTCAAATGCTCCCCCATCTCTCTAACAAATTGCTTCCAGTAGGCTTGAAAGTCACAAGCCAACTTATGTTTCAGCAATTACCCCACTTCCTCAGTACCAACTTTTGTTCTAGTTTTGTTTCCAAGGCTGTGACATGATATCCCGACAAAGGACAGTGAAGGCAAGAAAGGGCTTATTTCAACTACAGTTCCAGGTTGCAGTCTGTTATTGATGGGAAGTCAAGCCAGGAACTTCAAACAGCTGAGCGCATCACATCCACAGTCAAGAAATGAATGTACCTATGCTCATTTGCTTGCTTATTTACATTTTCCCATTATTGTACAATTGAGGATTTCTTGCCTAGGGAATGATGCTACCCACACTGGGCTGTGACTCTGAACATGAATTAACTTAAGACAGTCTCCCGCAGATATGCCTACATGCCAATCAAGAATTCCTCATTGAGATTCTCTTTCCAAGTGATTGTAGATTGTGTCAAGTTAACCATCAAAGCTAGCCATCACAGTACCCTTGTCCTTTCATGTCTTTTGTGGATGCTTTGCTGTAGCCTCCATTTGGAAGCTGCAAGATTTACATGACACACATCCACACTGTACTGGCTGGTTTTGTGTGTCAACTTGACACAAGCTATAGCGTCATCAGAGGAAGGAGCCTCAGCTGAGGAAATGCCTCCTGGAGGTCCAGCTGTAAGGCATTTTCTCACTTAGTGATCAATGTGGGAGGACCCAGTAGGGGGTGCCATCCTTGGACTTGCTGGTCCTGGTTTCTATAATAAGATGGGCTGAGCAAGCCAGGAAAGGCAAGACAGTAAACAGATCCCACCCAGGGCCTCTGCATCAGCTTCTGCCTCCATCAACTCCTGCTTGAGTTCCTGTCCTGACTCACTTCAGTGGTGAACAGCAAAGCGGAAGTGTAAGTCAATAAACCCTTTCTCCCCAACTTGCTTTGTGGTCATGGTATTTCAGTGCAGCAACAGAAACCCTAACTAAGACAAACACAACTGGCAAAGGGGAAGAAGCCAGGCTTCTACCTTCTTCTACTCTGACTTTGATAAAAATATCCTAGGATCTCTGCCGAAACCTCGGCTGGATGGTGAATGGAAGCTTTTGGATCTGCTTTTGCTTTGACAGCAGGGTTGTCTCTCCTTGGCTTCAGTTTACACAGGTGCTCAGGCATCTTCAGGGGATGTGTTAATCACAATATTACTTCCTAGAGGCCAGCCCTCTAGGGCTATCCAGAAGTGACCCAAATCACCTCCTCTCACTCACAGCTCATCTACTACCAAGTGTTTATGTTTGGCTTCCTTCTTCATCTCCCAGGATCCACAAGCCCTTCCATTTACCCACAGTAACCTACAGTTCCTTACAACGTTTACTTGTGATTTAAAACTGAGTTGACTTATTTTTCCATGTTATATGAGAATGGGTATTTATAGTTATAAGAATATTCTACAATGAAGCATTTAATACTATATGCTTTAGATATTTGTATATCTATCTGTCTGTCTGTCTATCTAAAGAGCTTAACTTGAAAGGACTAATACATTTGAATGTAAGAATGAAAGACCAGCAGAAAATCAGAAGTCGCCCTCCGTTTCCAGGGTTAAATCCTGAGCCTGATCTAAGTAGCATCTTCATTTTATTTATCTACTCTCTATTTCTTCTCTACTTGGAGGCAACAGATAACTACTTCTAGTTACATCTAAGAGCAAAACCTGGGGTAGGGCCAGCCCACAGAGCAAGAGTCTCTAGAGACTATAGTGCTGGGGCGTGTATGGAGTGGGGCTAGTAAGGAGCTTGCTGAAGCCAGATTTGACAAGAGAAAAGAAGGTCTTGATGCTTTAGTCCAGGAACTTAAGACCGGTGTTTGCTCTGTGACTGAGTACTAGCCTCCGGTGGGTTTCTGTACCTGAAGTGTCCACTGAAACTTTGGCCTGGAGGCTGAGAAAGAATCCTAGCCAGGTTCTAGAGTCATTTTAGTATGCAGACTGGGAAGGGGAGGTTCTATGTCTCCAAAACAAGGCAGCTTGAGAAATGATCTGAGTTCAAGTCCAGACCACCGCCGTCCAGAATCACTGATTTCCCATGCTGTGCTGGGTGGAAGATGTACATGAGCACGAGTCTGCTGGAAACACAAGGCAGCCAGGGCCTCATACCCCACTGCTTATGTGAAAGCAAAACAGAGCAGCGGGAGGCTGGGGTGGCAGGAGAGATGCAGCCGAGGAACCATATGTTCTCAGCTGGCAGTATCATGTTCTTTGAAGTAGCCTAATCCCACCACAGACTCACTTGTTGAAAGCCACAAGAGCCAGGACCATCACAAGTTACCATTGGCACCAAGATCTCTGCTGTTATTAGACTTTCCATGTAGCTGTCCTGCTACAGCTCAGAGTTCATTTACAGCATATGCCAAAATGTCTGGATGTAGGCACCCAGGCCTCTTGGGGCACTAACTCTCCTAGGTTCAGTGTTTCTGGCAAAGTTAGGATCTGCCTCTCTGGGCGGCTCAAACATAAACCATGTTTAAGAGACCAGCCTTGACAAAAAAAAAATGTGGATTGAGCATGGGGACAAGAACATCTACAGGACTTGGCCAACTTGTATATCACACCTTTATTGAATAGCTACCATGTACCTCCGATAGTATGGAGGGTCCACGCCACGAGAATTAAAATTATGTATCAACTTGACTGGGACACAAACACTAGTCCATAAGGTTCAGTAAATACACTGAATGGATGTTATTAACATTCTCATTCATCTTCATTTGACTCCAAGTTGGGAGAGGACCCACCACAATGTTTGCACATATCATCTATTCAATTGCAGTTTTGCATAGCAAAACCCAAGCTTTCCTGGAGAAATAGCAATCCTGTCTCAATTTTCAAGACATCCTGCCTCTGTTTCTTTCTTGCTGACCCTAACCATAGATTTCAGACTTGCTATCACCCAAAGTCCTATGAGCCAACCCTACAAAGTCAATCACTTTCTTTTTTCTGTTCATATAGAGTTGTTTCTCAGTATTCTCCATCTGGTTCCAAGACCTCTCTCTATGAGTAATCCCCTGCACAGATGCTTGGATCCTTGTGTGAAGTAGTGCTATGTTTGCAGATTCTTTGGAGATAGCCAATACACTATAAATCAGCTCTAACTGACTTGGAATGACTACCGCAATGTGTTGGGTAAATGGTTGTCATAGAGTATTGTGCATTGAATAGAAACAAGAAAACAATATGTGCCTGTTTAGTATAGAAACATGTTTTACAAGCATTTTTGAGCTATTGTTTGTGGAATCCACAAATATAAAGCCCATAGGAGGAGAGGACCAGCTGTCTACATACATGTGTGTGTGTGTGTGTGTGCGTGTGTGTGTATAGACAGCTCCATCCTATTGTTCTGTTTCTCTGGAGAAACCTGAAGGATACACATCAGCACCATTCAGAAACAAAAATATACAGCAGATGTCTATAAAAGGTATATGGAACACTTTATCCAAAGTGTTGCCGTGAGAAAACAGGATGTTGTCACAGAAGCGAGGAGAGAACTCCAACCTAGAAAGGCCAGATTGAGCCAGCTTGCCAGGAAGGTTACATAAAATGGAGACATGAAGACGCTGAAGTTGTTCTCAAATCCTTCAGCCCCTTAATCAAAGCCAAATAAGAAGATATTAAGGGAGAAATGCAGATACCAAGAGTCTCAGACCCTAGAACAGAGCAAGGGCTGTAAGGAAGGAAGAAAATGGCTTCTCTGTTGCAGCCTGCTAACTACCAAGTTCTTCTGCTATGTGTATGTGTGCTTATGGTGTGTGTGTGTGTGCGCACACACACACACCTGTGTGTATGAGTGCATGCATGCGTGTGTGCATAAAAGAGAGAGAGAGAGAGACTTTAATTGCCAGAGCTACAGAAAGACTAGTTCTTCAAGTCTCATTCCATATACTCAGCAGCAGTTCACTGGCTCAGCTGTCATACTGCCTCAGACTCGCAGCTTTCCAAGGCTCCTTTCCTCGATCCTGTTGTTCAGACAGTGAGATGATGCAATGGACAGTTCAGGTTTGAGACAGCTGCAGGCCTTGGTAATGCTCTGGTAATGCATCTGAACCAGATGGAGAATACTGAGAAAAAAAGCAATGCCCTCAGAGAAGAGATTCCAATGGCCTGCCACGGTTCTGATATTGTGACCAAGATAATCACCACCTGTTGTCTGATTCTTACTTTAGCCAGAGTTCCTGTGTATTGAAACACCATTGGAATCTGGGGAAAATAGTGTGCTTAAACAAGATCTTCCAGAAGCAGCACAGCGTTGTAGCCTTGTATATTTAATTAACATGTGTTGTTCTTCAAAGTGAATGCCTAGCACATCTTCATATCTGGAGCTATCACATAGCATGTAAAGCCTTCTTTGGATTGTGTTGGACCAGTTGTACAAGATGTCTTGGGAAACACCTGCTGGGATTTATGAGTAAAGAACCATTTAACAGCGTGGGAAACAGTTGTCTCCATTGTGCTGTTATGATCCAGCAACCACACACTCCAGTCGGGTCCAGTTGTTTTTCTCATGTCCCTTCATATACATTACAGAGATGCCTTTCCTTCTAGTGTCTATGCTTCAAGACGGTGTCTGAACATCTCAGTGCTTTAGGGGGAGCCTGAATATACTGTATTAATAACATAGTAATGAAGTTGAAAGCTTTTATTTTATGGAAAAAATTTCTGTGAGTCACTTGGCTTTCTGCTGTGGTCATTGTTCAGGATACAAAGCCAAGCATTCTCTGGGATAATGACTTTGATCCCTTTACTTGATCCCTTGCTCCCGTGTGAAACAAGAGCTTCCACAGTACAGACCTATTTTGGCTAAAGCAGATATCTGTGTTATCTGCGTTATAGAATAAGGTGACCTTGGGCTGCTTGGTTGATGCCAGGTTGTCTGCCTAGTGGGTCAGCTCTGCTGTGGGAGCTGGGGAGCTGCTGTGAAGAGCAGAGAAAGAGGGAGTCTTGATCCACCCAGTGGGGCCATTTCTCTCTAAGTCTTACCAATATGCTTCTAAATTTATAATTCCAAGAACGTTTAAAACAGATTCAATTTGAGGACTTCTTCTCTGTGTCTGACAGAGGAAATGAGGAGTGAGGAAGAAGCGTAGCCGCATCTTCTTTCTCTGCCTCATCAGGTGGTGTGGAAGTATGCATAAGTGTGTGAGTGTGTGTGAACATAAGAGTGTATATAGTGCATAGGCATATATGAATGTATATGTGCATGTGTGTGTGGTGTATATGTATATATGTAATTGTATGTTTGTGTTTATGGTGTATATGTATATATGTGAGTGTGTGTGTTTGCAGTGTATATGTATATATGTGAGTGTGTGTATTTGTAGTGTATATGTATATATGTGAGTGTGTGTTTGTGGTATATATGTATATATGTGAAGGTGTGTGAATGTGCTGTGTGTGTGGTGTATATATATGTGTGTGTGTGTGTGTGTGTGTGTGTGTGTGTGTGTGTGTGTGAATGTGTGTGTGTGGTGTATTGCATGTGTGTGTTGGGGCTTATCTCATTTTAAACATTCTAAATGATTTAGTGCTTTTTTAACATGGTGAAATGTATGATAAAGATGTTTGTTGTTGAAACTTTCCATTTTGAAATGAGCTTTTTATGCTAAACAACTTTACCTACTCTGAAACACAGTGCTTGCAGTCTATTTTTATAGAGTTCGAGTACACAGGCACCCCATAACTTCCTGAAGTGCATGCCCAAGAGCAAGCTGCACAGCCAGTGTGCAAAAACACACTTCTCTACTCTCCCAGCCAAGCTTTAGAGTTGATTTTGGAAGACCTTGTCTTTGTGTGCAGTTTTCCATGGGAATTTTTAAAGAAAATGTGAGTTAACCTCCTTGACATATAAGATGGGAAAAATGCAGGAGAACCTGCAATTCATTTTAAGTAATTATGAATAAACAGTATTTTCTGATCATCTCTGGGTCCTAGCTTTGAGATGGAGAAAGCACATTATGGGGCGCAGGAGAAAATGGGCCCTTTGGGACATGGCTTTCCCGTGTCAAAGGAGAGTGGAGAGGCAATTCTGAGTGTGCTGTGGAAGAGCCCTGACTTCAGTGTTCTGCCTCCCCTGGAGGGTTGGAGGAAGTGCTCACAATCAGCTCCATCCCAGAGGCACCTTTCAGCAGAGCTGTGTATCTCCCAAGCTGTACTGCGAGAGTGTGTTTATGCGTTAAATTTTACTATGGAAATTACACCAGAAAAGAAGAAAATAGCAATAAATGTTGGGGTTAGCTGCTTGTTCATCCCGGCCACCCAGAACCGAAATAATCACACAAAAACTGTATTAATTAAAACACTGCTTGGCCCATTAGTTCTAGCTTCTTATTGGCTTAGTTTTACATATTAATTTAAACCATTTCTTTTAATCTGTTATCACCATGAGGTCGTGGCCTACCAGCAAAGTTTCAGCACGTCTATCTCCAGCAGTGCCTCCACGGTGGCTCCATCTCTCTCCGCCTTCGTTTGCCCAGCATTCAGTCCAGTTTTCCCCTGCCTGGTTCTGCTCTGCCCTTGCCATAGGCTCAAAGCAGTCCTTTATTCATTAACCAATAAAAACAACACACAGACAGAAGGACCTCACACAACAAATAAAAACAAAGCAAAGAGCAGCCCTCCAACATCAGTAGATGTTAGAACTTTTACTCAGAGAGAACCTTCCCTGATGCCACTAGACGAGGAGAGTGGGGGGAGCAAGAGCTGAGCAAAGAGGAACCCAAGAGCCTGGCAAGAACTTCCATGCCCCTATAATGTGCCTATTCTACCTCAAAGCTAGGATCCAGAGATTATCAGAATATACTGTTAATTCATAGTTAATTAAAATGAATTATAATTTCTTCTGCATTTTCCCCATCTTATACGTCAAGGAGGTTTCCTCATGTTTTCTTTAAAATTCCCAGGGAAAACCACACACAAAGACAAAATCTTCCAAAAACCAATTCAAGATAGTTGTTAAGAAGTATATGTAATCATGAGTCAGACAGTGGGGACTAGCCAGTGCAGGGAGGACGTGGGAGAAGACACCCTCCTATGAACTGAGTCTGGGTCACTCAGAAGGTCAGAGTCGGCCCACGGGACAGAGAGCCACTGCCGAAGGTGGGGTGAAGCTAGTGGATGTTCCCAGCCCAGCCTTTCGTTAGGAAAAAAAAAATAAACAAGACTTCCCTGAGAATTGGTGCTGCGAACCCTGCCCTTGCTGTGCTTAGGACATGATGTTATACTATCTTCCTCAAACAAACAACATCCCAAGCTGAGAAGTGACTTGGAAGTCATCCAAAGCCTGGTGACAAGTTGAAGCCCGAGAAAATGTCCGAGAGAGGAACAGAGGTAAAAGAGCCAGAACAATTGCCAGCAATAAAATTCCAACAGTGAGAAAAAAAAAAATGAACTCACGGACCAAAAAGAAAGGCTTCATAGCATATGAGGCAGCAAGAAGCCACGAATAAGCTTCAGCGACTAGAAAAGAAAAAGAAGAGCCAGATGTTCAAAGCATCCTGGTATTGGAATATCTGACACAGACGTCTTACAAAGTCCATTCAGTAATTTAAAAGAAGCATTAGTGAGCTTTGAATTATCTGAATGAATGTCAAGCCAAATAGAGAGAAAAAGACCAAAACTTGTAGAAATAAAATGAAAAGTTACTGATGTTAGGAGATGAAAACTTAGAAGAGCAGATTAAAATATATCAAGAACTAATAACGTTTAAGATAAGAATATATTGTATAAAAATTATTTTTTAATTTAAAAAGATATGAAAGCCTGGTGGTGGGGACACAAGCCTTTAATTCCAGCACTCAGGAGGCAGAGACAGTTGTACCTCTGTGAGTTTGAGGCCAGACTGGTCTACAGAGTGAGTTCCAGGACAGCCAAAGCTCTTACACAGAAAAACTCTATATCAACAAACCAAAATAAATTTAAAAATTTTTTAAAAATATGACTTAAGAAATTAATCATGATTTAATAAGAAGATATTGAGTGTTTTTAATGAAACACAGAATGAGTAGGTATATGTAAGGACCAAAGCAGAGGTGATTTCTCAGTAAGCCAGAGAGGAAGAAGAGAGCAATATGAACAAACTCAATACATATCAAGAGCAGAGTTCCTCCCACACCCAATAGAACACAGAAGACTGGGAAATGTATTCAATATACTGAAAGAAAAAAATAGGCCAAAGTATAAAGCTGCTCGGTTTTTGTTTTTCCATATGAAGCTGAGTACTGTTCTTTTGAGATCTGTGAAGAATTGTGCTGGGATTTTGATGGGCATTGCATTGAATATGTAGATTATTTTTGGTAAGATTGCCATTTTTACTATGTTAATTCTACCTACCCAAGAGCATGGAAGTCTTTCCACTTTCTGATGCCCTCTTCATTTTCTTTCTTCAAAGATTTCAAGTTCTTGTCATACAGGTCTTTCACTTGTTTGGTTAGAGTTACTCTAAGATATTTTACCTTATTCGTGGCTATTGTGAAGAGTGATGTTTCTCTGGTTTCTTTCTCAGCCCATTTATCTATCATCTGTATAAAGGAGGGCTACTGCTTTTTTGAGTTAATCTTGTATCCTGCTGCATTACTGAAGGTGTTTATGAGTTGTAGAAGTTCATTGGTATATATCTAAGAGTGATATTTCTGGGTCTTGAGGTAGATTGTTTCCTAATTTTCTAAGAAATTGCCGTACTGATTCCAAAATGGCTGTACCAGTTTGCTCTCTCACCAACAATGGAGGAGTATTCCCTTTACCTCACATCCTCTTCAGCATAAGTTGTCATCAATCAGTGTTTTTGATCTTGGCCATTCTGACAGTTGTAAGATGGAATCTCAGAGTTTTTTTTTTTATTTGTATTTCTCTGATGGCTAAGGATGTTGGGCATTTCCTTAAGTGTCTTTTAGATTTATCTGTTGAGAGATCTCTGTTTAGGTCTATAACCCATTTTTTATTGGATTAATTTTTTGATGACAAATTTCTTGATATCTTGGTATATTTTGGAGATCATCCCTCTGTCAGATGTGGGGTTGGTGAAGATCCTTTCCCACTCTGTAGGCTGCCATTTTGGCTTGTTACCTGTGGCCTTTGCTTTACAGAAGCTTCTCAGTATCAGGAGGTCCCATTTATTAATTGATGCTCTCAGTGTTTATGCTACTGGGGTTATATTTAGGAAATGGTCTCCTGTGTCAACATGTTCAAGTGTACTTCCCACTTTCTCTTCTATGATGTTAAGTATGGTTGGTTTTATGTTGAGGTCTTTGATTCATTTGGACTTGAGTTTTGTGCATGGTGATAAATATGGATCTATTTTCATTCTTCTGCATGTTGATATCCAGTTATTCCAGCACCATTTGTTGACTATGCTTTGTTTTTTCCATTTTATATATTTTGCTTCTTTGTCAAAAATCATGTGTTTTATGCACAAACTCAAGTCCAAATGGATCAAAGAGACTTCATCATAAAGCCAGCCACACTGAACCTCATAAGAGAAAAAGTGGGAAGTATACTTGAACACATTGGCACAGAACACCACTTCCTAAATATAACTCCAGTAGCAGAGACACTGAGAGAAACCATTAATAAATGGGACCTCCTGAAACTGAAAAGCTTCTGTAAAGCAAAGGACATGGTTAATAAGACAAAACAGCAGCCTACAGAATGGGAAAAGGTCTTCACCAACCCACATCAGACAGAGTTCTGATCTCAAAAATATACGAAGAACTCAAGAAATTGGTCATCAAAAGAACAAATAATCTAATAAAAATGGAGTATAGACTTAAACAGAAAATTCTCAACAGAGGAATCTAAAATGGCTGAAAGACACTTAAGGAAGTGTTCAACATCCTTAGTCATCAGAGAAATGCAAATCAAAACAACTCTGAGATTCCATTTTACACCTGTAAGAAAGGCCAAGACCAAAAACACCGATGACAACTTACGCTGGAGAGGTTGTGGGGTAAAGGGAACATGCCTACATTGCTGGTGGGAGTGCAAGTTTTCAAATAGCTTAAGTAGGTAGAACATACAGTCAAAAACTCTAAACACAACATTAGAATACCAGATTCAGCAATGAATCCAAAAAGTATCATGTCTTGAGCAAGCTGGGGTTATCACAATGTAGCTTCCTATAAAAGTCCAAAGACTTTTATGGTTTGAAAATGATTCGGAAGAAAACCATTTTTCAACAACAGCAAGACTAATAGAATGAATTTAAAATGTAACTGTAAAATTATTTTAGAGTCTTACTTAAAATTATAATAAAATTCTAAAATTCATAAGACTATTCAATAAATACCAGTACAAAGTATATGAATAAAATTAAAAATTTTTGAAAGAAAGTAAAGTAGTATTAATGAAAGCAAAGGGGTTCATAGTCTTATGAAAATTTAGTGATGGAGAAAAGGTGACATTTGTGGATTCATGGTGATTCCTCTCAAATCCTTAAGGTGTTTTGAATAACTAGATACGGTGATTAGTGCTTTAAATGGGCTTCTGACTAACAACAAGTGGTAGGGAGTTGTTTTCTATAATACAATGACAAAAATGAAAAGAGAGCTGCTCAAAGCAGAATACTGAATCCAAAATTACCCACAGGTACTTAAAATCCACAAGGAATGGAGGTTCCATTCTAAGAGAAGAGGCTTGGTATTATTGAAGTGAGCAAGGAACACCATCACTAGAATGGGCTCTACTGACTCAAAAATGAACACACATCTCCTAAATATCTTAAAGTCTTTCCTTCCACATATAAAGATTTAATCCATGAGTAATGTGTAGGGAAATTTCTTCATGACTTCAAAGAAAAACTTTGTTCACAAGATAGAAATATCATAATGAAAAATACTATCTTAAGTCTATCAAATTGAAAACAAAGTATATCAAACGATACCACAAAAAAATTAAGCAGGAAACCATTAACAGTGGGAGGATATCTTTATAGAGATTAATATGCCAAGTGGTCCTGCTGCAGCTGGGGTCTGCGTTGATGTCCATGGCCCGTGTTACCACTAGGAATCATAGGAACCATTCATGTTGAAATCCAAGGGCTTGGCTGAGCCACCGCTCCCTCATTGACCCTGGGAGATCTGGCCCCACCCTTCACTGGACACTGCAGCCATAGAGCTGGTCCCACCCCTCACCCCTGGAGTGGGAGAGCTGGCCCCAGTGGCATGGGTCTAGGAGAGCTAGCTCTGCCCCTTATCTGGGGGGGGGGTCTCAGTGGCCCAGATCAACCATCTCAGTTCCCACCCAGACCCGCATCCTGGGCCTTGTGCTGGCCCATCCTCACATTTACGCCATCCACGTTCTGCTGGGGCGTGTGAAGGAACTGGTCCTGTGGGATGACAGCTGGAGAATCTCCATGGGTAGGAGCAACATCAGGGCATTGGCGGGGATTTTTGGTGAAGATGCAGTGATGGCGTAACCAATATTTGGATGGTGTGAATGGTTGTGAGCTTATCTCCTGGGGGACGGGAACATGAACTGTCATGCAATTTCTCTGCAGTGCTGAGGGTTCCAATCTGCGTACTCTCACTTTTACTAAGGAATCTGGTACTGTCTGTCACCAGGAATGGGGTTCACAGGCTGTCTAACAGCCTCACAGGAAGGTGATAGCCAACATTTAGGTCTCATTCGCAGAGAAGCGAGGTGGTTTGTTTTGTTTTATTTTTAATTACTTTAGGGGGAGGTCTTTTTTGAGGGACCCTACAAGGGTGAAGGGTGGATATAGAGGGACTGGGAGGTCTATGGAATTGGAGGGCATGATGTAAAATTCCCAAAGAATCAATAAAGAATTGTGTCATAAAAAAGATACGGGGCCTTAAGGGGCTGTTAGATGAGGAACACTTTATGATGGGACTAGGTGTCCTTATTAAAGGGCTTGGTGGAGGGAGTTTATCCTCTTTGTCTTGTGCTCTATGAGGACTCAGCTTTCTTCCCTCCAGAGTAAGTGGCATCAGGTGACATCTTCAAGCAGGGTGCAGACATCACTGGACAATAGAGCCCACTGGAACTTTGCATTAGCCATTCAGTCTTCACAACCATGGCAAATACATTTTTGTTCTGTGTAGATATCCAGTCTGTGGTATCTATCAGAGAAGGATGGAATAGAGTAGGATGTAGATATTACATGTGTTCCTTTCTCTGTCTGTCTGTCTGTCTGTCTCTGTCTCTCTCTCTCTGCATGTGTGTGTGTTTCATAATGAAATAGAATAAAATAAATTTGTTAGTGAATGAATGCCAAGTGGGTAGGAGGATGAATAAATAGGAGAAACTGTACAGCAGGGTCTCAGTACAACGTGGAAGCTGATTCAGGAGGAAATAGAAATCCAGTAACACCTGGTTTCCTCATCACGCGGGTACATGCAAGGCCCTGGTGGACTTCACACCTTGGGAGAAATTGGATCTCTCCCCACAAGATGGGAACGAATTGTGATAGGACTGCTGTGTAGGCATCAGTCAGGTGATTTGAATGAAAAGGAGTTGTAAAGGCTCAGAGCAGTGGTCCTCTCATAGCTGTTCTGTGAAACACACCTGGATTTGCTTTCTGGGAAACCGAAGCTCAGAGGTAAGCGTGGAATGCAGTGAGCAGAGTCCGTTATCGGAGACATGGGGCCTGAGCTGGATACCAAAGTTGCTCCCTCACATCAGGACTTAGACCCTTCAGCAAAAGTAGATATTAAACAGCCAACCTTCCATGATTTTAGGAAGTAATATTTCCTGGTAAAAGAGAAACCATCAATCACCCCAAAGGAGTCCATAAATAATTAAGGGCACTGGACCTATTTCCAAAGTGATGTGCGCTTGGAAGACACACATTTCTGGCAGCTGTGCAGCTTAGGGCTCTCGTGTCTTAATCCAGTTTGGTGAACCAATAGACAGATTCACACATGAAGGCTCGCTCCAGCATAGACTAAAAGGGGCCAGCGAGTCGGCAGGAAACACAAATGAGGCATAAACAGAAGCAAGCCACTCCACTTCCCATGAGAGGTGGCTGTAAGGAAAGGAAGACAAGTCTCTTTGAATTCAAATACCACACTCTCTTCTGTGTTAAACGAAGCCATCACCACATGCGAGAGAACATCAGAATGAAACTTCAAAATTCTCCAGAGCAAAAGGCAGGCTGTTGATCTAGTAATGACATTTAGAAAGACAATGGATTAGTCAGAACTAAATGACCCAAGACAGAGGGATTCCAACCACTCTGCTCAAATCCCAGGAACATTGAGAGACCTCCACAAAAGGACAATATACAGAAAATAATAGTGTATTCTTGTTCACAGAAAACATTATTTTGTAACTTGCTTGAGTTGAGGTACTTGGGGGAAGCCTGAGATCGGAAAAGTATTCTACGAGGAAAGTGAAGCGGCCATGACAACAGAGCTCGGAACCAACAACTGCTTCCCATTGTGGACAAGTTTACTGAGGGACTACTCTCTCACTCTTCCATGTCATCCATTCAGCCCTGATATTGCAGTTTTTCTTATTCATATTCTGAGGTTTTGTGACTGCTCTAGTCTAAGAATGACGTGTCTCTGGACCCTGAGCTTCCCAGGCTTATGCCACTGAACGGTCTTGCTTTGTGACTTTTATTTATTGATTAGTTTGTTTGTTTGTTCATATTTTTATACTTATTTCATTTATTTATTTTATTTCATTTTGTGTGGATGATTCTTTTGCCTGCATATATGTATGTGTATACATGCATGCCTGTTCCATGGTGAAGTCAGAAGAAGGCATCATACAGCATGGAACTGGAGTTGTGGAACTGGCCGTGAGCTACCACATCAGTACTGGAAACAGAACCAGGATCCTCTGCAAGAACAAGTGCTCTTAACTGCTGAGCCATCTCTGCAGCCCAAGGTGTGACTTGTTAAAAGGTAATTAACCTCATAGTTGCGAAGACCAATTTACTACAGTGGCATACATAATATGTACATGATTTCCCTGGTTCCCAGTGAGTGCACTGCATGGGCTATTGCAACTGATAACTCAGAAAAGAGCATGTGCAGCTTTCAGAAGACAACACAACCAGTGGAAGAATTTGTGTGTGAGGGGACTCGAGACTCCATGTCACATGGATACTACTCTTATCATCTTGGAGTCCTATTAAGCCAGGCTATGAATTTGAAAGAGAGGAAGGACGGGTATGTAGGAAGGGTTTGGAGGGAGGAAAGGGAAAGGGGAAATCATGTAATTATGCTATAATCTGAAAAATAAGAGAAAAAATTTTAGGAAGGATGTCTCTGCAGCTACCTCCCTAGACTGAGTTCCCCAGTCCTCACTGAGCACAGTAATGCCGAGTTCCATTTTCATGAATATGAATTGTGTAGTTCTCTATGCTGATGGCGTCTCCCCGGTGAATCTTAGGAAAATCCGTTCCCACTCTTGCTACCTCCTCTTAACTTTGGGGAATGGATTTCCCACCAAGAGAGAAGAGATAGGGTAAGATCTCAGGGTTTTGGATAAACAAGAAAACAGTGGAGTGAGTTCGAGAGCACCCTACTTCTCAACTGCCGTGGGAACCCTCTTCCGGAGCAAAGCACTGGCTCATTCAGCACAGTTCCCACCTCTTTATACATCTGGTTCACATCTGCCATAGACTGTTTAAAGTTCTGTTTGTTTATATTAGAAAATCAATAACTAAAGTTCAATCTTAGTTCAGACAACCCAATTAGAAAACCATCATTAGTGGCAAGTAATACCTGACCTATCATTTTGGAGCAGTGTTTAAGAGTCTCATTACAATTGGGGAATTTTGAACAACCTTTAAAAATTAAATGGGATACTTTTTTCTTTTTTCATTTCTGCTATGGTTGTAAGAGATTTATTTATTCTTTCCATTGGGACATAGACTAGGCATATCCTTCTAGATATCCCTAAAACTAATTAGCAAAGGCCTTCCTGTGGGATGAACCTTTGCGATCATAGCACAAAAAGCACTTCAACATAAATCTTCATGAGACTAGCTTTCTATCGATCTGTCAAAGAATGTTAAACAGCAGCACCTGGCATCTCCACTCAATAGATTAATCTGCTGTCCTTGTTTACAGCTCATGGCCTCTGGACTATCACACAATTCATCCTGCACCCAAGAGGCCACACCTATTTCCTCAGGCTCCTGGAGAACTGAATGGGCTGAAAAGCTGATTGGCCTATTGTTCTACTTGGTTTTGGTCAACTTGACAAAAGGTTGGAATCATCAGGGAAAAGAGGAACTCAGTTGAGAAAATGCTTCCATCAGGTTGGCCCTTGGGCAACTCTGGGGGCATTTTCTTGATTGATTAGTGGCAGATGTGGGAGAGCCCAGGGCATTTGAGGTGACATCGCTTTTGTCAGGTGGACCTTAGTTGTATAAAAAAGCAGGCTGAACAAGTCTTGAGAAGCAATGCTGTTAGTATTGCTACTCTAAGGTCTCTGTTTCAGTTCCTGCCTCCAGGGTCCTTCCCTGACTACATTCTCCGACTTTGCTCAGTGATGGACTGTGACCTGGGAGATGAAAGAAATCCTTTCCTCCACAAGTTGCTTTTGGCCATGCTGTTTATCCCAGCAAGAGAAAGAAAATGAATACACCTCTCCTCCAAAGCTCATTTTGATCTCTGCTCCAAACAGCATCACCTGGAATCTTGACATATTCTTTGGTTCTGATCAAGGTCCCACAAAGTCTAGAATTTAGAAGATCTGCCCCAATCCTTTATGTGTTCAAAAATAGGAATAGAAAACGCCCTGAAGAGTACTGTTGTAGAACACATAACTTTTTAAATTTTGGAATTTGTTTCCATTTTGGGAATACTTGTCTATATGGAAAATGAGTACTTAAAATTATCAGCTTGAGTGAATTAATATTACCACTCTGTAAGGAAACCATCTTCTTTAATTGCATAGAACTGACTATATTGCTCCTCCCACAACATCTCTGTCTCTCTTTCTCTCTCTCTACACACACACACATATGTACACACACATATATATATACACACAAACATGTGTGTAGGTATGTATATGTATACATACATATGTACTTATGTAGTAAATGTGTACACATAGAGACCATAATACAGTTACCAAAACTGTAACATTATTTGAAATGAAGTTAGCATTTGAAGAGATGTCTGTAAAGGCCCCCAGACCTTAGCACCACTGATGCCATGATGGAAGTACCATTCAGGCCTTGGATCCCAGCATGTAGGCAGCAACACCAGCCAATGCAAGAACAAAGACCTAATCTGTCAAAGTCCACAGTTCTAGGAAAGTCCCTAAATGTACTAACCTTGCCTTTTGCTTCTGTAGTTCTGCTTTTGTCTAACTGCTTTTGCTAACTGAGGTGTGTCCGCCCAGGATACGGTTTGTGTGTTTAAAAGCTCACATGAGTAAGGCTCCGAACTGCAGTTTGGATCCCAAACACCCTGTGTAGTTGTCAGCTGGCTAATAAAGACTTTCTACGGCTTGAAGCCATGGTGGATACCTCACAATGTGTTGGCATTGTAAAGGGTGAAAATGTATGATATAGAGAGTGCTTATATATGCATATATAGTTTCATATTCCTACTACATATATGTTAATGTATATATGTATGTCCTTCTGTTTGTGTATGTAAAGAAGTCCAGTGTGTAGTCATATTGTCCTGTACCTATTATTTTCCGTACACTAGGATGTAAAGATGTAGAACCCATGCTGTTGGTGGGAAGACAAGCTAGTGCCGTCATCGTGGAAAAGACTGAGAAATCCCTCAAAATGTAAAGACACAGCTGCCATTGCTAAAGGAACCTGACTTCTGGGAGTAGAAAGTCCCCCGTTACTCTACCTGGCCAAGTCAGGTTCCAACACTAAGATCGACTGGTCCAGGTCAGGCTTACTGGACAGGCTGCTCCTTGGCCTCACCCAAAGTCACCATGTCTGCCTGCAGGACCAAAGTCGGTAGCATCGAATGATCCCATAGCTTAGGCTCGAGGAAGTACTTCCTGTGCTACAGACGCTTTTAGATGGCCCAAAGGACTTCGGGAGTTGACAGCTCAAACTGAGGCCATTCTAATTTGCCTTTGCTCTGTAATCTCATGAAATTTGCAAGTAATGAGATAGCACAGAGCAAGGGATCTGGGACTAATTTTTGGCTTTTCTTGGAAACATCTGCATGATTTGGGGCAAGCTATTTAGCCTGGCTGGACTTCAGGTCCCAGCATTGCTTCAAAGAGTTGTTATCAAGCCTAAACAAAATGAGAATAAAATTGCTCAGAACTTTCTGTATTGGTTGGTAAGAACAAAACTGTGCCTTTTATAGGAATAAACCCTCTTCAGCTACAGGAAAAAACAGATCATTTTATTTTTATATACTTTGCTACCTGGTCAACAACCCAGACACTCCACAAATGTTTATTGGATTAGTACAAGGCATGCATAAAATTGTAAGACTGGACTGTACAAGCTGGAGTCTGCAAAAGTCTTGTTCATTCTGGTTCATGGCCCAAGAAAGTCACAGTGGGACTGTATAGGGCACTTTGTGAAAATGTCTTCCCTGTGGGCCGTGCATTTTAAAAAATGTAAGTGTGTGGTGTTGCTTCCTGATGACTTGCTGAATGGCAGCGAGGAGTTTCTGCTTCTGAAGAAGAGTCCACTCTCACTAGGAAGAGCTGCAAGCCCAGGCCAGAGGAAGCCGTGCAGGGCTTAAGAGGCAGGCATTGGTAAAATCAGCTGGAGGTCCTGGCAGGCACCTGCAAAAACAGTGCTGGGACTTTGTTCCGAAATCAATTACTCTGTTTATCCAGAACATAGAATATGGATACTAACACAGCAACATAGACACTGATATACATGTGTGGACACCATAGACAAACTTGATCTTAGTCAAGAGCCAAGAAACAATAAATGCAAACACATATATACACATGCACAAGTGCACAGATATAAGTACACCCTGATGTACATGCAGAAACATATGAACACACATATAGACATGCATGGGTACACAGATGTGCATATGTATACATTATTGTGCACATGGACCTAAACTCATGTGCAGAACACATATATACACAGAGGCACATAAAACAACTTTCTTAGCACTGGGATTATGTATTTTGATTATATTCACAAGTCAAAGTCTTCACAAATACCTGTCACTCAATATTTGCTTGACATTTACCAGAGATTCTTAAATAAGAGCATAGGTTATTGTCCGTTCTCCCCTAAACAAGTCCGTCTCCTTGCTCTGACTACAGAGTAGGAAGGCACTGGGTTGACCTTATGCCCCTCTTTTAGAAAAACTGGCTAGATTCACCAAAGAATTGCTCAAGTTCACCCCTCTTAGCCCCATTTACAGGCAGAATTTGAGTGGAAGGTCACATTTTTCCAAACTTAGAACCTTGTTTGAAAGCAAAGCTTCCTGAACCACAAGATGAAAGAAATATACACACACAGCTTCTTGTGACGAAGGCTCTTTGGACATTAAATAGCTTATTAAATAGCACTTTGATGGATTACAGTAAGTGTAAATAAATTAGAAACATATGGACTGGGTTTCATTGAAACATGAGTGGATTTGGTTCACAAGAAAAATGACTGTAACATAACAAACAAACAAACACAACCTTAGAAACCCCTCACATGACTGAGAAGTATCTGTGGTCAGCTGTAGCTTCCATAAAGCTAAATTATCAGGAAATGGAGGAAAGCGAGTCATTTTCTTGATTATGATTCAATATAGATGCTTGTGAGTGTAGATTCCCCTAACCACATTGCTCTACTTTGAAGACACCACATGGTTACCGTCCAGTTCATCTGGCATAGCCTTATTTTCAGGCTGAAAAAGATGCATCCCTTTCTCTGGGTCTTTCAAAGCAGACATGTCCATCATCTCCATTAGCGCTCTCACAGATGACTGAATTTGAATCCTTTTTGGAAAGACTGTGCTGCTTACCCCGCTTAGAGCTGCATTTTACAAAATCAAAGAGGAGGGCGAGTGGCCCAGGTTGGTGGGAATCCAGGCCTGTTCTTGCAGAGTTGAGAATCCTCCGACAAGCCTACCTGTTTCCAAGACAGAATGGTGGAGAGCCAGTGTGGAAAGCGGTGATGTGGTTCATAACTAATGGTGGAACTAGCCTGAGGCTCGCTTGCCTCGCCAGTGGTGATGTCTCATAGGGACTGAGCTCTTGTTCTATCTAAGTAGCTTTCTCTGCACAGTGCTTGTTTTACAAGTGTTGTTCTGTGGAGCTGAAAACAGGTAGAGAGGGAGAAAAGCTTTATGACGCTATGAACGCCCATTATTTCCTCTTGGTTCATTCCTTGCTGTCAAGTGTGATGGTTTCTTCCTATTCCTCGCCTTCTCTAATTTCCACAGAAAACTGGTGTAGACAGAGACATCTCCTTCTTTCTCTCCAGGAGCTCCTGGAAGCCCCCAAGAATCACCTTCTCAGTCTGTTGTGACTCCAGACCCCCACAGAAGAGCAGTAACTTAGAAAACTCCATGCCAGTTGTCAGCCTTTTCCTCGTGGCCCCCAGCACTAATGACCTACCCGCAGGTCTGTGGATTCACGTGTATGTGCCATGGGTTGTAAATGCAAAGACACCCCAGGGAGACAACTAGAGACGTCTTTCAATAGCCTCAAACTCTAGGTAGCATTGCTCTTTCATTTCAAAATAAAGCAAAGCACCTGCTTGCCATGTCATTGCCAGCTGTGCAGGCTCCTCCCGTGCCCACGTTGCTGAGCCCACGTCGCTGAGATGCAAAAGGCCCCACACTCCCAGTGAAACTTCATGATGGTTTCTTTGGGAGGCTCTGAGCATCCAGAAGATGACGTTCAAGAACTGGTGCAGACATGTTCATTTGTCCTAACTTCCTCTGGCATCCACTCAGCACCAGCCGAGAGCCGAGAGCCCCAAAGCTGTCCTGGACATGACTTACAGCTGTCAACTCAGATGTTACAGAGCTTTTATGGAAAGGTCATGTGGTTTTCCTATGAAGAGAAGAAAATAAAGGCTTTTTTTTCTTCATTTGAAAGGTCATGTTGACAATTTGAGAATATTAAGTCTTTTCTCAAAGAATGTTTCCATCCCTCTTGGAAATTTGAAATAATCATTCCCTTATATTCGATGGCACTTTACAGTTTATAAACACCTTCTATTTTTGTCACATTATAATATCATTTAGTCCACAATTCCCACTAATGGCTTCCTAGTGTGGTTGTGTTCCTTGATTTTTCCTGAACTCATCAGGTCCAAAGAGCGACATCTGAATAGCCACCACAGGGGCTCCTGAAAGTGGCCAAAACTTGGAAACAGGACATCAGTTCCCACAGGAATTACCCTTGTGAGGCAGAGGTAGCAAAGTTAGTACTTAGCTTTGATGTTGGAGCATTTAGCAATTGAATAAAAATTAGCAAGCAAGCCTTCTTTGCAGCTCCATTTTCACATTTGGAAAGTGAAGAGTCTGCTTTCTAAATCCCAGGGCTGTCAAAAGAAGAAAGGGAACATGCATTTGAAGTCACCTTGGGAACTGCTTCAGGTTCTGGGCTGCACACCTGTATTTCCTCTGTGGATACTGACTGTGGATGGTCAAGAGGACCAGGGAATGAAGGGTGGTGTAACTATGAAGTCATCACAGTACACATGAGGCTCGGTGTATGAAGGGCTATGCTGTCATTACTGATGTGTGTGCCTTCGAATTGCTGAACATTCAGTCTTAAAAACAGCCCACGATGAAATTCTTACCCTGACCCCTAAATAAGCATCCTCCCCCTTGGAAAACAGCACCACTGATATCCAAGCTGTAAATAGGAAAAAAGACACTGAAAACTTTTCCTTTAACTTCAAAATCTAAGCCATCCTGTCAAATCTTGTTCCAAACGCCATGCACTGTAAAATGACAGTCTTCCTGCTCCTGGATGTTTTGAGCTTCTGTCTACTGCTCTGACAGGGTAGGTGCAGACTTTAAGGAATCTGAATCTTGCCTTTGGCTCACATTAGAATTCACAAGCAGCGAGTAGAATGGTGCCTGACATATAGATCACAATCCTGCCACATTAAGCTTCAGAAAGGACAGATTGGCCGTAATCTGTCCTTCTATAAGTCTTTAAAACAGGAACCGTGTTGGTTAATTAAGGGCTTTAATCTTAACAAGTTGAGCAACAGGAAGAAATGGATGCTGTTTTCCTTTTCTTGTTGAGTATAGGATTCTAAGCATCCACCCTCTGAACACATAGTTCCCCCATGGGGTATCAAGGAGGAAATTCAACCACCTCTTTATATGTCTAATGAAACATTTGGCCAATCAAATAATGGTATTTCCTAGGTATCCAAATAAGTGAGGCTGCTGTGCCAGGAGTGTTCATCTTTCGGGTTTTCCTCATAGTCATTATAGTGAAGGCTGTGCAATGACACACCCTTCATGCTGTTGACCCATATCCAATATGGAGTAACAACGTTGTTGGAAATAGTTACAGGAACACAGAGCTTTTCTGGAAAGAGGTGCAAAAGTCATGGTAAGTACATCCTCAGCATCTCCATCTTATAGATCCATGGTGAAGCGCCAGTGCTTGAAATCAACCCTGGTACAGCACAGATTCTGCAGAGTTTCGCCAGTCATATGTGGACTCATCTGTGCACACATGAATGCTGGGGGGGGAGATCTATGCCATTTTATCGTATCAATAGCTTTGAGAAACTATTGCCAAAAACAGGATTTGCAAAATCAAAATCGCTGTACTGCAACACTTCATCTTTCAAGAGAGGCTTCATCCCACACCCCAATCCTGGCCACCAGGAACCAGGGTGTCCTTTATCACACCGTTTGGAAATGATAGATAAAAATTCAGTGGTACCAGGAGTCCTGTCAAAGATGAGGTGTATTTCAACACTGTGTTCCTTTTTATTGCCGAGTCTCATTCCTTGCAGGAACCTCCTGGCTGATTGCAGCATCACTAGAACCTGGGTCAGACAATTTCAGCAAAGACACCAGTATTGTGTAAAGGTATCACTGGTAATACATAAATCCAAACCAGACCTGGCAGAAAAGAAGTCAAGACAGAAGTTAGGAACAAAGACACACGTAGATATCTTATTGACTATGGACTTATTGTTATTTAGTCAATTTGATAATTATAAGCATTCTATTAAGTTTCATAATGATATCACTTTTCCAGGATTAGTGAGGTATACATCTTTTTATAGAAAAGAAAGCTGTGGCTGAGGTCAATATAAATACACATATGTCTTTATATGAGTTCCATTCTTAGAGTGAAGTGAAGGTTAACATGATATCATCATGGAGTTCTTACAAAGGTTTCTATTAACTTACACACTTCTGAATCTGTTATTTATTGCAATTTTTCAAAGTTGATTTAAACTCTTCATCTGAATGTAAAGCTGTGATATATAAAATATGTTTATATTTTATATGTACATATTTATATAGTATTTATTTACTTACTAGATGCACATGTTAATATATGTGTGCAAAGTATAATTGTGTGACTATATATACATGTAAATATGTATATGTGCTTTGTTATAAATACATGTCATATATTTGTGTTATACAACTTTATGATGTATACATATTAAATACATAATTCTATACATTATGCAGGTCAACTTTCTGATGCTATACCAAAGTGTCTTAAATGATCCACTTAAAGAGCGAAAGGTTTACTTTGGCTCATGGTTTCAGAGGTGTCTTGGTTACTTGTTCCTGCTGCCCATTGGCCTGTTACAGCACAGTAGATCAAGATAAGGGTGCAGGGTAAAAGTTGCTCACCTCCCAGGGGAGGGAAGCAAAGGACGATGAGAAGGTGCCAGGATTCTGATAATACCTTCAGGAGAACATCCCTGGGGATCTGTCTCTTTCTATGTAGGCTCCAGCTTCTAAAGGTTGGGTCACCTCCTAGTAGACCTATGTAGATCCAATCTTCAACATATGGGCAATGAGGGATATTCCAGATACTATCTTATGTATACAAAATATTGCATACATGGAGAACATGTAAAAGTTTTGTGTAGCAGATATGATCATGGGGGAGAAGTCTATTTAGTATTAATGTCTTGGAGAGTAGACGGGCAGGAGTGAGTGGAAACAGGAACACTCAAGAATTCTCTAATGTGTTGGGCAGTGGTGACTCCTTTAGTGCTAGAACTCAGGAGGCAGAGGCAGGTGGATTTCTACAAGTTTGAGGCCAACCTGGTCAGGGGCTCCTAATGGAAACCACGTCTCAACACAAACAAAGAAAACATTTCCCTAATGTAATGGGCAGCAAAGTCTGCATAGTAAATAAAAAATGTCCCCAAATTTTGTAGCATGAGCAGACTAGGGTCCCTGATCCACAGATTCAAGAGCCCTAGGTGTCTCGATTTCCAGCAACTCCAAACCAGGATGACTGAAGAAGCCTGGGAACCATCACAAAGTAATGCAGCCTTTGGCAGAAACACCCTTTTACTGGAGTACCTTCCTTTGCACTCTTGGGGACCGTTTGCCAACTTCCTGTATGTTAGACATTGCCCTAATTAGTGCAGCTAAAAAAAATTAAACAAGACATATATTCTGCCTATAAATACCTCATCATCTAGGGGGAGGTGCCAATCTATAAAGAGTCAGGCACCATGTGGAGGGATTTGTGAATGTGGATGCCCTGATACACCGCGTGGGAGGAAATACAAAGACCTTCAAACAGAAAGGCCTGTATATCATTTATTCTTTGTACCTGGCTCAAAGTCTGTGTGTGTGTGTGTGTGTGTGTGTGTGTGTGTGTGTGTGTGTGTGTGTATACTCG